>JAZEWU010000019.1:624230-657178 GCA_036362915.1 Geotria australis | reverse complement strand
AGCTAGGATCCCAGCCAATTCAGGGCAGATCCAAAAATCCCCATACTCTCAAGACGTTCAAGTAGGATCTGATGATCGACGGTATCAAAGGCAGCACTTGAGGTCCAGGAGGACAAGAATACTTGGCAAGCCTTCATCAGCAGCGACTAGGAGATCATCAACTACTTTTACCAAGGGTTGCGTCCCACTTGTTGATTACTTTTCTGAAACAATATATAGATGCAAGTTTTCACGGCTCGATATGAGTATTGCTCTCCATAGCCGTTGTTTCGGGATAGCTGTGCCGATTGTTCCTTCTCTCTCCTTCGCTACGTTTCACCTCCCACGTTTGAGGCTTCATCAGGCATTTCAGAACGGTTAAGCTGAAACGTGTTGTGCAATATATCTGTAGTGCGTTGAGAGTTTGTTCTTTGTGGCATACTAATGTTAAATGTAGTCCATTCCCCTCCACCCAGGTCCCTTTCCTCCCAGGTCCTTTGTGTTCTTTGTGTTTTTGTGTTCTTTGAAGTTATTTCTAGTCTGACATTGCCATTGTCAACTGGAATTTGTAATTCCGAGGCTGGCCTTGGGCGTTCAGGTTGTTTCTACTTCAAGTCTTGTTTGGACCTTTTTTCAAGTTAGGTGTTGCCACTGTTAACTGGACTTAATTTTATATCCGGTTTCCATGTTTGGCTCGGTGTTATTTTCGATTTCATGTTTTACGATTCATGTTTCTCGTTGTCTTGAATGTTTTATTGCTTCACGGGTACTCTGCTGTTGATGCTAATGGTGGTGACACTGTCGGTTGTCGGTGATAATGACGATGACTGCGGGGGCAGGTACCTGTACCGCCAGCTGCTACTGTTCCTCACCGGCGACAGTGGCAAGGAGGTCGTGCTGTGCCGCTCGGCCCCCTCTCACGAGGGGGCGCCCTTTGCTCTGCAACCGGGAGTCACGCTCCACCTCTATCTGGGCCAGCTGCCCTACGGGGCAGCCCTCAAGTGAGACGCTGAGACACTGCTGTCTACGAGACACTGCCCTCACTGGGACACGGAGACACTGCCCCCACTGCCCTCACTGAGACACTAAAATACTAAGACACTTTGACACTCAGATGTAGGCACGCTGAGACACTGGGATTCTTGAGTCTCCATGCCAGTACACGTCTGTACATGTGCGCCACTCTCTCAGCCTCCCCGCTCTCTCCCACCATTCCCTCTCCCCGCTCTCTCTCCGCTCACCTGTAGCTACCCGGACCAGCCTGCGAACCTGCAGGTGTTGCTGGCGAATGGACAGAGGCAAACGATTTCAATCTACACGACCCCAAAGTCCCGAGCCACTCCATTGACCCCACGGGATGCCAAGGTGGCATTGCCCCCGCCGGCTGTGATGAGCGGCAGCGATAAGCTGATGCGCTGGGAGGTGGTGGGAGTGCAGGGTGCGCTGTTGAGCTTCTTCCTTGACCCCGTCTACATCAGCGCCATCACACTGGGTACGTCGTCTCCACGGCCTCTGTAAACACTGTTATCACCACCATCGCCATAATAACAACAACCGCCGTTTGCCACTAAGTGCCGGTGGCGTCACCGTGGCACCTGTGCCAGGCCGTATGCACCCCGACGCCACGTGAAGTCGAAGGCTCACTGACAGGTCACGGGACAGACGTCGGTATCATGGCCTGCCTGACCGAGATGACTGGCAGATTCACCACCTGTGCTCCCTGCTGTGCCAACTCGCTGTTTTTTAGCCACCCGGCGCTCAGATCATTGTTGTGAGCATGGCTTCCCTGCCCTCTGGTATTGTTGGAGGGTGACTGCCTCCAAATGCCCAGTAGCGTCCATCATGATCAATTCCCACAGAGGCTGATCTTTACACTGCTGGTACCAGTCATAGACAAGTCCATTCAGTCCTCCTGTCCCACATCAGTCCATCTCTTTAACCGGTGCCACACCCGTTTAGCCCCCTCTATCCGGCAAAAAAGACGATGCTTGGGCATGCGGGCTGCATGACTCAGCCACCTCGCCTGCCGGAGAAGCTCACAAATGGTACGTTGTCTAGATCTTTCGAGAATTTGTGAGCTCACACAATCCAACCTAGTTAAATCCTGGATGGACAGGCCAGCCGGAAAGTGCAGATGTTCCGCCAGGGGTGTCCACCTTTCGCAAGCATAGAGAAGAGGGCGGGTGAGCGGCCAAGTGAGCGGGTGCGCGAGCGGATGAGTGAGCGAGCGGGTGATCGAGCAAACAAGTGAGTGGGGAGGAGGGGAGTGGGTAGGTGAGCGGGTGGTTGAAAAATAAAACCTGAATACGCCCGAAAACAAACATGGCTTGCATTAAACGTGGTCCAGAAGACGTGTTAGGATGACAGGTTAGTGAAGTGCTTGCTGCCATGCCTGCGAGCGCATGAGTGGCAGGTGAGCGGGTGATTGGGTGAGCGAGCAAGTGGGTGAGTGAAGGGGGTGAACTAGCGAGTGAGTGACCGGGTGGGTGAGCGAGCGGGCGAGTGGGCGAGCGGGCCGGCGAGCGGGCGAGTGACGGGGCAAGGCGGCACCGCACCGCGTGTGTCCCAGGCGGCGCGGCGGCCTCGAGGTTTGGCGTGCAGTCTATGCTTTTCGCGCTGCACCAACGCACGTCGATGGGCCTCAGCACCGGCCTCCCCGGCGCGTACATCACCAACACGGCACGCATCGGATACGCGCCCCCGCACTGGGGGCCGCGGGGAGCGGAGGGCGGGGCCGGGGTGGCAGGGACGATGGCCGTCAACTGGAGCGAGGGCGACAGCAGCTTGGAGCTGGTGGAGCCGGCCAAGGGGAGGGAGTCTCCCACGTGAGTCGGCGAGGCCCGCCCGTTCGCCCGCTCACCGTCGCTCGGCACCCTTCGCCATCACTCACCGTCACCTTCGCTCACCGTAATTAGGACCACCACCGTCACTATCAATCTGAGTTTAGTACGGCGCTCTTTGACCTTTAGGTGAAAGGTGCTTTAAAAATGAGCACTACCACCTCCACCACCATCAAATAAAGACAGATACAACGATCCCCGCAGAGCCCTAACAGACTAGGGTCAAGTACTCATTTGAGGCTGAGTCGACCTAGGGGAGGTCCAGGACTGGTTCAGAAAATCGTCACTGGTGTTGGCCGTGAGCGGGATTCGAACTCGGGCCACTGGCTTCGTAGCGCAGCGTGCTAACCGCCACACCCCTCCGCTCCCCATCATCTTCACCCTCACCACCACTATCACCACCACAACGTATATCATCACCACCGTGACAATCGGTCATCACCACTATCACTACCGTCACTGATCCCACCCGCTCCTCACCGCTCGCTCTCCTCGTCTCCCAGGTCTCCATTTGTGTCGAGCAAGCAGCACGCCAGTCGACTGTGCAAGGCGGCCATGCTGTCTCGCCTGCGCTTCGTGGCCGCTCGCACCTCCTTCATGTCGTTGCCGACCTCGTCGCCGTCCGTGACCAGCGGCGACCTGCTGTCGATGCCGTACATCATGAGCAAGGATCTGGCGAGGGACTACCAGGGCGTCAAGATGGCGTTCATCCGTCACGCTCACGGCCAGAACCTGGGAGCCTGGCAGGCTCACCGAGGGTCGTTCGCCGACTTCATTCAATGAGCGCTCGCTCACCCGTGCTCACCACTGCCGTCGCGCTCACCGGCTCACCGTCACCACACTCGCCACCATGCTCGGCTTCACGCTCAGCACCAACACTACGTTTTCCCTGTTGATTTGTGTTGCTGCATTGTGTTCCGTTGCCGGCTTCACAATGGCCACGTTGGGCCCACAGTGGCCGTGATGAAGCCAGGGTCAACCCTCACTGTACGAGTTCACTGCATCGTTCCCCCACCCCGCGCTGTTTGCCCACCGTGTGCACGTGTGATCCACGTGACAACTAGAGGCGCCTGCCTAGTAATTTCATATTTTCTTTGCCTTGTTTTTAAGCTTGTTGATGTATTCCAAATACGAATATACATTAATTAAAAGCTATTAAAATGCAATTCACTCAACGTAAGTCTGCTGCAAGTTTTCTAATCAATACAATTTTACCCTCGGGTGAAAGGCGCTATATAAATGCTATTATTATTATTATCTATAACACTTATAATACACATGCCATCACAAAAGACCAGGTCATAGAATTGCCATCCTAGCAAGTTCTCCAGAAAATGCAGACATTCAATGGGTGAGACATATTTTTTTTACATTTTTACAAACATTAACTTGTCAAATTATAATGTTTCGTCTGCTAAATAATTAAGAAAAACTGAATGAGCAACAATAATCTTAATACAGTATGATAGTTTAAATAATGGACGATACGTTTACCGTGAATCTTATGTCGTACGATATATATATCGTAGTATCATGTCACGGCAACCCTTTGTTAACGTGTATTAAAATCTGCAGAATGCAGCTTCAGGTTTGTAGACACAGGCTCTACATGTGAGCTGTCAGTCAGTCTTGGTAATCTAGCTGCAGGATTTCCATCTGCTCTGCGATAAAACTCGAGCTTTTCTCGCACATGGACTGAATGTGATGTTTTAAAGATGCAAGGCTTTTGTAAGCAACAGCCAATTCCATCTGCAGCTTGGACGTCACTTGCTGAAGCTCGGTATTCTCGGCTTCTAACTTCTTGCAGCGCTGTAGAGAAATGACAAAAACAACGTTGAAGAATAGTGGCCAGATGGCTCCGAGGTCACAGCAATGAGTAAGCCAACACTACTCAATGTGCGTTTCAGCCACCCGGGATTAAACTGCATTCTCAAGTGTGAATGAACGGTCATTACCTGGTCACCAATCATCAGTACCCGCTTAAGCCTCTACGTGGCCGCGGGGGGCCAGAGCCTATCGCGGCAAACGCAGAGGGCAAGGCGGGGCAATACCCAGGATGGGACGCTCTGTGCGTCGCTGGGTACTGGGGGGATTTTCGTTGGGTCAATTGACTTAGGAAGCAGCATGTATTTTGATGTTGGTCGGAAACCGGAGTACGTGGCGGAAACCTACGCCGACATGGGGAGAACATGCAAACTCCAGCTAGAAAGACACTACATTTGGTTTTGCATTTAATTGGGATAAAATTCTAGCTCTGAGAATAAAAAAATATCACTAAGTGTCAGGTGACCTCAAGGCACGATAAATAAGAGCGAACCCTACTGCACGACGGGGGAAAGAGATTTTTGGGAGAATCACTGAAAAATCTCACGGACAGCTGTCGTGATGCATGGGGCACTGCTCTGTGTGCACCACGTGGATTCTTGGTCTTAGCTCATGACACCACAGTTACAATTTTCAAAGAAATAAAGAATAAACAATGAAGAGCATCCACTGCTCAAAAAAGTGGGGAGTGGCACACATCTTTATTGGTGGCTTTAACTAGAGGTGAAAATCACACACTATTGATGTGGGTTTACACGACTCGACAAATAAGAATTGGTCTCGAAAGCTGCTCTTTCGGGATGGCCGTGTCGAGCGTTCCTTCTCTGTCTTTCGCGACATTTTGCCTCCCACGTTGGAAGCATCTTCAGGCTAAAAGAGGTCAGTCCCTATGTAGCGACCACAATCAACATCCAATAAAGTGACCTGGATTTGTACTTGGGCTCTGCCAAAAGCGGCGGTCTGATAAGCAGGTACATAAAAGAAGTAAAACACAGCTGCATTACCTCATCCAACCGCAGAGCCTTCGTTTGAGTCACCAGCGTCCGCAACGAAGATTCTGCCCGATATTTGAGGCAGCTCTCGACTTTTCCTCCAGCACTTTGTAGTTGGGATTCAGGCGAACACAGCTGAGAAAATTGCAAAGCGTTTGAGCTGTTGGGCAGTACCAGCTTTGGAAGAGCTTGATGCCTCTGCAGCTTGTTTGATAAGGCCTCGAGGGCCAGCTGGGAGGCCTTCTCCGAGACATGCGGCCTGGAATTTTGAAGCTTCTGTACCAACTTCACTCTGCCGCACGCAGAGTCCGAGCCCGGCTGCTCCGCGTGAGCGTAGCGACCCCCGTAACGAACCAAGCGGTTCTCCGACGGAGGCGGTTCCTCCGACGGAGGCGGTTCCTCCGCGTCATCAGCACCGTGATGTTCGGGAGGCTGGGGGGCAGGGGATGACCAGTGGCCTGGCAGGATCGGCGCAGAGTCTGTCTGCGTGGCCTTGTTGACGGTGGTGTGATGCATCTTGACGGAGATCCTCTGAGCGGAGCTGGTGAGCAGGGTGAGGGGACTCTCGTTGCTGTCGCTGCCCTTTCTGGTCTTCAGCAGGTGGGACAGGTCAGGAGCTGTGGGGATGAAGAACCATTCCCACCAGATTAGTAACACATCTGCTCTTCTCATGAGTGACTATTACCGTAAAGAGCTTGCAAGCTCACTGGGTATTTTTATTCTGGAATAATAAACATCTATCTATCTACCTTACCATATTAGATGTATAAACGTGAATATTCACTCGAAATAATGTATTTTAAGGATTACCAAGCTGCGCGGCGTTATCAAATTGTAATTTGGCAAAGCCAAATTGAGAGAAAGCTGTTTGGGAATGTCATTAAATACTTCCAAGAACAACCACACAATCGAAAGCCCCCACAAAACCCTGGCATCTTTAAAAATATGTAAATTAAAGCCGACGCGTGCACGCGGCCCACGTGTAGCGGTGCCGCGCGGGCTGTCGTGGGCACCGTTGTCCGGGCTCTGCGTGGGGGTGTCCGACAGCGAGGTGAGGGACGGGGAGGGGGACGCGGCCCCTCCGCCATGCCGCCCGCTCGACGTGCACTCCATCACCAGCTCCTTGCACTGCCGGTGGCAGTTCACGCCGCAATCTGCCACAGAGTAGCACCGTCACGTAAATAGCTTGCAAGCTCACTGGGTATTGTTCTGCTGTAATAATAAACATCTATCTATCTGTCCACAATACATCCAGTGTCACGATTACTCTCAAAGCCCCACATGTTATGCAAGAGAAACCTGTCAGGTAAAAAGGCAACATTGATAATACGTACATGTAACCATGCACACTTGTCCTAGCACAGCTTACGAAAAACAAGGTCCCAATTTGAGAATTGCTCTTAAGAGCTGCTCTTTGTCGATGTCTCTTCCGAGGCTTCCTCCTCTTTCCTGCCTCCAGCATGGAAGGCGAAACGTCGTGAAGGAGAGGAGGAACGCTCGACACGGCGATCCCGAAAGACTAGCTTTTGGGAGCAATTCTCATTCATCGAGCCGTGAAAACCTACATGATGCATCCCGCGTCATTGGCAGTCAGTTCGACTCCCACCCAATGGAAGCAGGACTGTCTACGGCTCCGTATAGCAGCCTGAATGAGCAAATTCCACATTGCTATGTTGGTGGCCAGTCTCTGCACAGGACGCCAATTGATGACGTCCCACATAGAGGTACTCATGTTATGATGGGCCGAGTAAGCCACCCCGACCAAGATTTGAATGTGAGTCAAGCATCTAAACAAGCACTCTCTACGCAAGGGTCACATCTTGACAAAGATAATGCGTTTGAAAAATAATACATTTGCTCCACAAATATTCAAGTCAAGGCTGAATAGAGTGTTCTTGCTCAAGCCAGCAATTGGAGCAGTTTTTTTGTTAATCTATGTCAGTGTTGGAAAGTCAACATTTCAATGGCTGGTGGATGGTATGTCCAGATTATTTTATTTCATGATGCCTACAACGAATTCTCGTGCATCCGTTTCAAACCCCCACAAATTGCTTTCACTGTCTTGACTTGACATTTATAGCAGCTTCCACATGCGCTTGTTCTCAAAGGTTTTTTTGATTATTTCTGTGCTCTAAATGTTTCAGAAAACATATTTTAAAGGTGACAATTTTCACTGTATCACAAATAAAAATAGGAATTTACCTTTACACTTGAAGCCTTGTTTCACAAGACCCCACAGCTTATGCAAGAGAAATATGTGAGATAAAAAAGGCAGCATTAATAAAAATTTAGCAAATAGATAGATGTGTATTATTACAGCAGAAAATACCCAGTGAGCTTGCAAGCTCTTTGTGGGATTCCTGCGAAACAAAAATATGTTCATTGAGAAAAAACATATTAAATCTAAAAATCACAAGTTAACACAACGAACCACAAAAGCATAAAATAAAGAGAATGATTTAGAGGCATGAGGAACTGCAGAAGCAGGGAAGAGAGGAGGTGACCACGCAGTAAGCCTGCACCAACATTTGCCAGACGTTTTGTCCTCTATATACACTATTAAGATATTATTAGGGGGCACACTTTCTCACACTATGCTATGAGATTGCTTGTGCAAGGGGACAGTGATCATGGAGTAAGGCAACTCCTAACACAAATATGTTTGTAATCCGATAGATTCTTCTTTATGAACTCACTGGTGACTGGGCTGAAACCATTAACTCACTACACTTCATAAGCCGGTCAAATCACGGCTGTAACCTGAATTCAAACCCAGGATTTTTAGTGAAGCCAACTCAGTGCTCTGACTTCTGAGCCATGTGGCAGGCTTTCTGCAATGACCTGTGGGGAGCGTGACGGTGGGAACTCACGAATCCGGCGCAGTGCTCGCAGAAAGTGGGCTTGAGGTACGTGGTCTCCTGGAAGTTGTGGGTGAACCCTTTGCCCAGCTTGCAACGGAGAGAATTCGCTCTCAGGAAGTAGCCCATCATCTCCTCCTTGCTCACTTGACCGATCCTTCGTGTGAGCAGAAATACAAGTTGTTGTTACCGGTTTAAACGGCCGGTATCCAGGTTGACCCGGGTTAACCGGTTTCACCCGAATGGTGAGCGTATTGAAGCAGAGTTTTAGGATTCACCAGCACCCCACCATAGTAAGTAATTTGATCGTAAATATTTAGAGTTACTGTTCTTCTTCTTCTTTGCGATTCTTCGAAGCACGATGGTCAGCTTCTGGACATCGTTGTCTTTCACCTCGGCTTCAAAGTGTTATGTAGAATTTGCAGGCAACAACAAGTATTACCTGACAGGGATCGCGACATGAACGCTTCTACCTTGTTTAATTCACAAGTCAATTGTTTTCTCACATAGTCGGTGCATAAACAAGCATCGACTCAATGGTGCAAATTCCATGTTTCCATGGCAAGGCCAGTGTCTCCTACAAAGTGATAGTCGTGTCTTGCACACCTGAAACATGACGATTGATGATTATCATAACAAGCGCAATGATTACAATGGGTGATGATGACGATGACAGTAATGATGATGATGGACTGAGTAAATTATTTTGTTGGGATTTTAATTCACAGTCATCCCATTTTAAGCGCAGCTCTCTGACACACAGCTTAGCGTAGCTGCACATGCTGGAGAGTGTGCTCTGAGGGTCCTCTCTCTCTCTCTCTGAGTCGCGCAGGCCGCTGCTGCCGGTGCCGTCGGGTCACTCACTGATCTCGTCTTAGAAAGCAGAACGAGTCCAAAAAGGGGAAATTGGCCGCGATGTTTTGAAAATCCTCTTGTGCGATGTAGCCATCATGATCGTGGTCGTAGTTTTTAAACACGGTCTGCAAAAGAGAAAACGAGTGTTTAAAACAGCAGCGACGGTCCCCAGCCGGCCGCGTGCAGGGAACGGCTGGGTGGACAGAGGCGGACGGGGATTTAAGAAACTTTCACCGGTGTACGAACCGTTGATGTGTGGATTGCAAGTCCAGAGCACTAGCCGTTACAACACGGCAGGTGGTTAAGAAGTTGTTGTTGTCAGGACTGAAATTGGGCGGGAGCACACAGGAACGCCGCTCCCAGAGTGAACATCTCAGAGTAAGCCTATTTAAGGCGTTCATCTTCTTCTTTGCGATTCTTCGAAGCACGATGATCAGCTTCTGGACATCGTTGTCTTTCAGCTCGGCTTCAAAGTGTTTGGTAGAATTCGCAGGTAATACCAAGTATTACTTGACAGGGATCGCGACGTGAACGCTTCTACCTTGACCCCCATGGCCTTACATTTTATGGTTATTTTCCATAAGAGTTCACAAAAATACAGATGGAATGTGGTCTCATAAACTCAAAATCATCTGGGGAAGGATCCCGAGACCCCCACTGTAATAGGGATCATGGCCCTGGGTGCATTCCCAGAGTGATGTTTTTTACAATTCCACCCCTGGTTGGTGTTGGCGGCCAGGTTGACCCGGGTTGGCCGCTTGCACCCCGTGGCTCAGATGCACCATGGATTCAGTGGAAGACACTCAACCGCCTGAGAACTAGAACGGGACGATCAAAAGATGCTTTGGTCAGATGGGGCTACAAGACCGGCCCAACCACCTGTGAATGTGGAGAAGCAGACCATACTATGGAACACTGCCTTGTCTGTGCTCTACTACCCAACCTCTGCAGCTCAAAAGACCTTGCGGAGTTCAATGAAAATGCAAGGGGCTGTGTAAGAAAATGGGAAACTGTAATTTGACATCGCGCTTCGAAGAATCGCAAAGAAGAAGACCCCGTGGTTGGTATTGGAGCAGAATTTTACGGCTGGATGCCCTTCCTGTCACCAACCTCCTTTAGTCGGAGGGTCTTCAAATCGTTATTTTCTGGAACCTCCTCCAAGACCTGTTTGCCAAAGGAGATGCTACCAGGAGCGCTAGACTCCCAAGTGACACAGCTCTGGGGTTGATCAGAACATCCAAAACCCTCCACCACGATAAGCACACGATCCAAAAGAAGCGATGAAGTGTGGGAGACAAACCTCCACCATCTGACGGATGTGGCGGTTGATGGCAGCAGGGTCTGGCTTGGGCTGGGCCTCCCTGGTCCAATCCAAGGAGAGTTTTGGCTTATTTGGAGTTGAACGCTGATGGAAATAACACAACGCAATTAACACAAGACATAAACAAGCCAAAACGTTAATTGTGGCAGGGAGGTGGGCTCATGGTGGCAACGTCAGAGGCACTCAACAGAAAGCGCCAAGAACCTTGTTTCAAATCCGAGTTGCAGACGCTTTTGGGGGTTAAACTTGGTACTTCAGCGTTTGTGAGCTAATGGTCTCAGCTTGGTCACAAATGAAGACAAACCATAATTGTGAACAGTTGATATTCCACTTCAAATCAGCACGTGCTTCCAGCCTTCAGGAATCAACATTTCACTTCGTTTTCACAAACAAAATCTTCTGTACACGGTGGTTCAAGTGTCTAATACTGTGTCAGAGCACTGAGCTGGCACCGTGGAGATCCTTTGCTCCAATCTCTACATGCGTTGGTAACATTTACTGGTTACTGGTCACCAATAATGTAACGTATTTCATTGTAAACGTTGTGGGTTCGCTCTCCAACAAACCGGTATGCTGAAGTAGTAAAGAATTGGTACGTTTTGTTCATGTGATAAACCTTATTACTGATTGGCTGTGTTGGGTGGCGGTGGGTTTACGATACATATTTTTTACGTGACCTAACCCATTTTCCATAACCGCAACTCATATTTCTTCAGTGATGCTCTCCACAGCAGCTGTGCTTTCTGCCTTCAAATTTTCAACCGCATAGGGGGATTACTCCTGTACACACCAGTAATAAACTCCCAAATCTTTACGTGTTCTGGAAATGAATTACTTAAGTAAATATAAGCAAGTCAAACTAGGCGCGTCTCGTGCCAACATGACGCTGACAATGCAACTGGAACGTTTTATTTTGGGTCGGAAAGCGGACGGACGTGTCGACGACAAGCACTGAAAATGGCGCCCGCGTCCCGTAACAGCCGACACAGCGGCTCGCGGAGCTCACCGTTGCCTTGCCGTTTCGCGGCTCCCTCACGAAAGAGAGCTCGTAAATCTCCTCCTCTGTGTAATACAGATCCAGCGAGACCTGCACAGCAACACAGCGCAGTAGCAATCATGCAAAGGGTACGGGCATCCATCCATCCACTGTCAGAAACCGCTTAATTCTGTACAGGGTTGCGGTGAGACGGAGCCTATCCCGGCATACACAGGGCGCAAGGCAGGGCTGTACCCAGGATGGGACGCCAGTCCATCACGGGAAGGATACGGGCAGTAGATTAATAATCTCAGAAAATATAGACATCATGGAGCGAATAAATCGTGAAGAAATCCAGGTCAAAGCAGTCGTGTCCGCAGAAAACGTCACCAATAAGAGAGGTCAGAAGAACATGTTACACGCTTGGAACAAAATTGCCTGGAGGGCGGGCACTCTGCCAGTATAATAATAATGCTCATCATCATTTACTGACAATCCACTGCTGGGTGACGGGCTCCCCACACTTTATCAATAAAGGGGCTTGGTTAACCGTACTTCGTTATGTCGGTCAGTGTATGTTGGGGAAGGGGAGCTCCGGACTAGATTAGGTATCAGTCACCGCTTAATACTGGCCATGCCCAGGGATGGAACTCGGGTCTCTAGGTTCATTGGAGTGCATTAAACACTATATGCCCCCAGACCCTGATGCACTCACCTGTAGTGCTGTGAGTATTCTGCGCTGAGTATTAAGTCGCCTTACAGCAAAACGTTTATTGGTTCAATTCCCAGCCCAGGCACCCTTCTGTGTGGAGTTAGCGTGTTCTCCCGAGTCCGTCTGCACGTTCGCCGGGTACTCCTGTTTTCTCCCACAATCCAAAGACATGCTGCTGCCACCTAGGTTAATTGGTCTGCTGGCTAAATTTCTCCCAGTGACCTGTGGTGGTTTGATGTCCCATTCTGAGTTTGGCCAGATAGGCTCCCACTCACCGCGACCCTCCTATCGGTTTACGCGGCGACTGATAAGGAATGAATGTTCGTTACAATCAGAATGCGAACCGATTGTTCACGTGTCATTACTGCTTTCACGAATCCTCGGCCCCTTGAGCGTCTCGGGACGCTGAGCTTTTTGCTCGGCGCGCCCACGCCGCGCGCCGCCGCTACCCGCGTCCCGACGCAGGAGCCCTGCCGGTGACGGCTCCAAAGCCGACGACTCGCCGTGAGCAGGTGAACCAGGTCCATGTTGGGCTCGATCTGCGGCGGAGTGTGGTGCAGATTCATCAGCGGGCTGAAGGTGGCGTGCAACTGCTGCATCTTGGCGAGGTTGAGTCTCTCTTCGCCGAGCCAGTCGGGCAGCGCGGCGTGCAGCGACACCAGGTCCTTGAGGTGAACGGCCAGGACGGGCAACCAGAAGCCCTCGCACTGAGACACGGCCTGCCGGTAGCTGCGGTAGTTCCCCGACACCGACAGTAAGTCGGTCAATTCAAGCAGGACCTGGCGAAGAACGAGGCATCGAGAGAGGCTTTTGTCGTTAACGTCGACGACGCAAGTATGTGCCGAAAATGCGCGTGCAGTGGAATCCAGACCTAAGGAACAGTGGTTGCTCCCACTTCTGAGACGTCTGGCAAATATGAATGAGTAGGCCAAAATACTGTACTGATGTAGAATTTCACGGCTCCACGTGTGAGAATTGCTCTTAAGAGCTGCTGATAGCGGTGTCAAGCGTTCCTTGTCTCTCCTTCGCGACATTTCGCCTCCCGCACTGAAAGTATTTGAATTCCGAAGCCTGATGGTGCCTCCAATGCGGGAGGCGGAACATCACGAAGGAGAGAGGGGGAACGCTCGACACCGCTAATCATCGAGCTGTGCAAACCCTACTTGAATGCAATTAGATTTAAATTCTTCTTTGCGATACTTCGAAGCACGATGGTCAGCGTCTGGACATCGTTGTCTTTCAGCTCGGCTTCGAAGTGTTTGGTAGATTTAAATGAGATGAGCACATGCGTCGTACCCTGTTGTCCTCGGCTTGAAGGTAAGCGATGGTGTCCCGCAGCCTGGAGATGGAGCTGTGGTTGAGAGCCCCCACCACCGCCATGAGCGTGTTGAAGTTCTGCAGTCGCAGCAGAGTCTTTGACCAGCAACGGCCCGAACACACGCATCACAAATTAATGAGAGGAAGGTGTAGAGGCAAAAGCTCTTCGCTAATAGTTGCTCCTCGGAGCTGTTCTTTCGGGATAGCTGTGTCGAGCGCTCTCCCTCTCTCCCTCGCGACGTTTCGCCTCCCGTTTTGGAAAAGCAACCATCATCGGTAATTAATTTGTTGTCCCAGATCACATACAACTTGGGAGTTTATTACCGGTGTGTACAGGAATAATCCACATAAAGGTGAACAGTTGAAGGCAGAAATCACAGCTGCTGTGGAGCGCATTACTGAAGAAACACTAGCTACGGTTATGGAAATGTTCAGTATACATCTACAAACGCTATGGGATATACAGGTATCACATATTAAGCACGTTTTTTGCACGAATAAAATCTCCCTTGCTTCACTGCTGCTGTGATATCAGAAGCAGTGCTGTATGTGAAATATTTCAAAAATATAGGCAATTCAAACTGGAGCGTCTATTATGATGAGCCTGTGATTCCCAATTAGTTTGTATCATCTGTGTCACATAACGAAAAGAAACAGGTGTGAGGAGCAGGGTGTGGGACCGCCGAGTGGCCGGGGCGTGGGCACCTGTGCCAGGCTGAGGAACGAGCGGAAGACTTGCGCTCGCTGGGCCGGGAGCGGCTTGCTCAGCACCATGAGCTGCACCCACTGGCTCACCCCATTGAAGAGGGAGATGGATCTCTCCAGAGCCGGAACCCCTTCCACCGAGCCCCGCACAACGAAACTCCTGTAATCCGCAAACTGCCAGCAAACCGGCGCACGCAATCAAATCAAATCGGCAAGCCAGTGTCCTGGGGTCACCAAAAAAATGACAGAAGTCAAACAAATAAAATAAACTAACAGCAGATGAAGCGAATAAAAATCGGGACAGAAACAAATATGTCACATGAGAAATCGAAATTATTGCACAGACATAAATCGGCGTTAAATAATAAATAACCTAAAGTATACGTCGGCTCGGGCAGATTACAATTACGTTACAGATAACGTAAAACAGATGTAGGGTGACTTTTGCACGCACTAATATGTAAACAGACACGAATATATGTCACGTGCTTATTGTATTTGTATCATCACCGCATACGGCGTTAACATGGCTGAACGGTAGTCGGTTTTTTTCATCTTTAGGGCCGAGTTAATGAGGAATGTGTTGAGTTTTTCTTTGCTATTTGTGCTCGTGCACCACTGGCAACGCAGGGTCGCCAAATTTAACACAAAGGTTTTCGTGACCAATGTTATCCACAGTATGGCTCTTTTTATGAATTATGTCAAGTAAAAATAAGTGTCGTAAACCCGCCTCCACCCGACACGGCCAATTAGTAAAGGGTTGTCACGTGAACAAAACGTGCCAATTCGTGTGCTAAAGTAGTAACGAATTGGCGCGTTTTGTTTACGTGACAACCCTTTACTAACTGGCCGTGTCGGGTGGAGGCGGGTTTACGACACGATGTCGCCAGTTTCAGTCTGAGTGTCTTACAGAGACGCGACGGAAGTACTTGTACTCCAGGAAGGTGAGCAGCTCAGCCAGCTCTTGTGCGTGGAGATGGTCAAGCAGCAGTGACATTTTCCTCCTCTTCAGCGGGTGTGGGCGTCGCGTCACCCTCCGCAGCCAATCGCACGACGGGCTACGAAAATCGCAGGCGTAGGAATCTTTGTCAGGAAGGTCCTACTAAGCTGGGGTTTTTTATTTAAACGTGTTATTTAAACATGTTGTCAGCACGATGTCTGCATATCCACGTTGTTCCTTACATGTGGGAGATGTCAACGAGGGACGAATGATGGAAACCGCCGATCCGGTCTGCCACCCGACGGAATTCCTGCATGGAGTCTGCTAAGTGCTGGTCCAAGTCAAACAGCTCCGGGGTTTCCTTTACCCACAGCCTGTAAAACAGCATACAGGTACATGCAGTCTTGTGACCTGGCACAAACAGCCAGTTTTAATGTACTGTACCTACATGTGTACAGGTGGACTCATCTTATCCGTGGGGTTGGCAGTGGTGCACAATTACACACATCAAAACATCCATCCATCCATTTTCAGAAACCGCTTAATCCTAGACAGGGTCGCGGTGAGCCGGAGCCTATCCCGGCAGACACAGGGCGCAAGGCAGGGGAACACCGAGGATGGGACGCCAGTCCATCATCGCAGGGCGCCTGGGGAAATTTAGTCAGTACGCCAATTAACCTGGCAGCATGTCTTTGGACGGTGGGAGGAAACCGTAGTGCCCGGCAAAAACCAACGCGGTCACATCAAAACAGCTCAACACATTTAACAATAAACATTTTGGCCTTTCCACAGCATAGGTCTGAAAAGTGAAAAAGGGCCATTACCAAATATGTTGCCTGCAATTGATCTTTTTAAGGTGACAGTGTTGATAAATTTGTTGATTTTTTTTAAATCACAGAAATGCAACGTGGCTTGGAAGGCATTACTCCTCAGTGTTGGAGCGACATGAGTGATTGTGATATCGATGTCTGCGTGGGTCTTACTGCACAAGGTGGCAGATGTTCCTGCGGATCGATTTGGCTTGTATCCCTCTCACGTCTTGGTACGTGGCTGCGAGTTAAAGCTCGACAACGAATAATTTCACTCCCATTGCAATGATTCCCCAACATGGCGATGCAGTTAGGGTACCCATCTCATGTATCCTACGTTGGTAGCTACATCAGGCCTCCAATGTGAGAGGTGAAATGTCACGAAGGAGGAGGAACGCTCGACACGGCTCTCCAGAAAAAACAACTCTTAAGAGCATTTTTCATTGATCGAGCCGATAACATCATAATTTATAGAAAGCAGTGTGGCAATATGTTGGCGCCGGCAAATCGCCTGGCTGCCTCCTCTGCCTCTCTGCGCTTTCCTCGCGCCTCTGAGTCGTTCTCTCGTTGAATGAATACCTTCGACATTGAATATGTGCGCGTTATAAGTGTCAAGTTATTATTAATACATTCGTTGCGATGGGTTTTCTCGTCTTTTACGGGTTTCGAAAGGATATATCGTGAGGAGCTGAAGAGCAAAGTCGACGGAGGAGATGAACCACGGGTGCAGCAGCAGCAGCATGCTCACGTGGGACGAGGGGCCGTGGGCCAGAGCCACGGGGCCGCACTCGTCTGTGGGAAACAACCGCGGCAGCCGGAACCAGTCACCGTCACCAACTGTTGGGTTTTCATTCTGAGCCGCGCAGTTAATCATAAAACGGTTTTTTCGTAAATCGATAGGACAAGTGTAAACCTATATATAACGGAGCAATTTTTGTTCTATACGTACGTGACTGTCTGCACTGACGGTACCAGGTTCTAATTCTTCGTAAGCACTATTTTTATCTGCACAACACCGAGGCTTCTGTGTCTTGTTTCAGCTTTACTTCCCACTTATTGATTCTAACCCGGTCGCGAACGCTTGCGTCCTAAATGTACGGAACGTCACCACCCACTTGAAGAACAAAGCTCGTGTTTACAGGCTGGTGCTGTGTACACCTTTTGCAGTGTCCCTCCAGCTGCCAGTGGGAGTCCCTTGGCTAGACTGGTTCAGTTCAGAAGATGCAGGACATCGGAGTTATTGAGTTGAAAAGTGGCGTTAAGCGCTTTTAGTTTCTGTGACAATTAAGTGACCGTGGCTCTGGATAACAATGCTGAGCATAATTTTACCTGTCTCTTGCTTCTTGTTAGCTCCCACGGAAGAGTCTTCCTGCAGGCATTTGTGAGACACACATTGTCAAAGATATATTTTAATATTATGTTCAACCAACATATAAAACGTTTTGATGTATGTTTTCACGGATCGTTGTATGATAATTACTTTTAAGAGCTGTTCTTTCGGGATAGACATGGCCAGCGTGCCACCTTTCTCCTTTGTAACGTTTTGCCTCCAACATTGGAGGCATCATCATCAAACTGATATTTTTATTTCTCAGAGCTTGAATTTTGACAAATTAGGCTAAGCGCTCGGTGACCTCTGAGACACGTAGCCATCTGCATCTTTATGCTTTCTTACCGGCGTCTTAGTTCTGCCGTAAAGTCTGCTGCCTTCTGTCGGATCTTGGCTCTCTATTTGGTTGCCTGCAAAACAAAAAAATAACTAAGGAAGTCAACGGCAGCTGATATTCTATATTCTGTTCTTAACCAATTAATTACATTGGAATGTTCTGTTCTGTGGTTTGGCTTTGAGTAAAGGTAACATTAAATGAGGGTGGTGTACCAATGGGAATGCCAAATTTACATTATACACGATTAAACAGGCGGGCAGCACAGTAGTGTAGTGATAAGCTTTCCTCCCTCACAGCACGAAAACCTGGGGTTTGATCCCTGGCTCGGTTACATTTCTGTGTGACGTTTGCATGTTCTTCTCATGTCCGTGTGGATCTCTGCTGGGTACTCCGCCTTCCTCCCACAGTCCTAAGACATGCTGCCTAGGTTAATTGACCTGCTGACTAAATTGCCCCTAGTGTCCTGTGATGGACTGGCATCCAAATCCTGACTTCGATTCTTGTGTCTGCCGGGATAGGCTCTGGCGCCCTGCAACCCTGTCCAAGATTAAGCAGGGACTGATAATGATGATGATGACTATAAACTTGAGAGTGGTGGGATTCAGGTGAGTTGATGACTGGGTGAGTGGCCATTGTCCCATCACGTCCATAGGGCGGGCTGCCCACTGGTATGTAATAACTAGCCGGTCAGTCGACCATGTGATGCCGTGCGATCAACGCGCAATGCGGAACCACCACTCCTCGAGGATCACGCCCTCGATCGATAGATAGGGCAATCTCGCTCCATGCACCGTTGTGGTAGTGTTTACCAAACCTGCCACCTTCCCCAATCAACGTTTTTCATCCGCCACTTCTTTCTTACACATTAGCCACCGTGACTCACAACAAAGGCCCAAATATTCCGCAGGCATTTTTTGGTGAAAGAAAATAACGGCAATAATTTACCACTTAGAATGCGCTGCGCGCTATGCAATCGCTCCCAAAGATAGCGACTGAATACCGCGATAGAATACCCCGTTTGAATCAGCGATGCAAACGCATGCCACTTCGGTCGCTTCTCAGCCAATAGATTTTTCGTGTTTACATCTCAGTGTTTACGTCTTTGAAACACGTGTGTGCTGCTCTTACCGTACAGTATTACTGGCCACACTTTACGATAGTTTCACATTACGATACGTGTTCTGGTATGGAGGATTAATATCGAGAAGCGAGGGACCACTGTAAGGAGGCCTCGTGGCCCCGTGAGTTACCGATCTCTTGCAGACACAGCTGGATGAGCTCATCCACTGCCAGACCTCCGCCGCCGCATCGCACCGCTGCCACCAACATTGCGGCGCCACCTGCACAGACAAACACATCCAGCACAGCCCCGCCGCGTTCTCCATTACCACGCAAACCCGAGCCACGACTCATTCCAAACGCAAATCATTACTGCTGATCCTGCTGCTGCTGGGGCGGCAATGTGAGTAGCGTTGCTGCCTCACAGCAAGACGCACCCAGGTTCGAATCCCGGATGACTCTTTGTGGAGTTTGCATGTTCTCACCGTGTCCGCGTGGGTTGTCGCCAGGCACTCCGGTTTCCTCTCACAGTCAAAAGACATGCTGCTGCATAGGTTAATTGGCCTGCGGACTAAATTGCCCCCGGTGCCCTGTGATGGACTCGCGTCCATCATGGGTATAACCCTGCCTTACGCCCTGTGTCTCCAGGGATAGGCTCCGGCTCACCGTGACCCTGTGCAGGATTATGCGGTTTCTGACAACGGATGGACGGGGATCTTTGTCTTGTCTTTGTTAGTATTTGTTGACTTAAAAGGCTAAAATCTATAATAGGCGACGTTCTGGCCTATGGCCCTCCTACATAGCACACCGCACTCATTTCAAAATGGTGCCATGATGCGTCAGGTCGTCTCCTCGAGAAATCTGTGGCCTCGTTCTCTCCCACAAGGGTTGCCGCCTCTGAGATTATCAAATACCCCTGAGACGTGCTTCATCATCAATGATGATGAAAAAATAAGGGTTAATTAAATGGGGATCACAAGAGATGTGGACCACCCCGCACTGTATTCCACCTTTCATTCCCCCCTTGCGGCCTGTTGATCCACCCAGGAAGGAGGCACCTTATCTGGGAAGAAATCTAGGCGAGTGCGGGGGGAAGTCATCATCATCGTCAGAAACCGCTTAAACTTGTACAGGATTGCGGTGAGCCGGATCCTATCCCGGCAGACACAGGGCACAAGGCAGGGCTTTACCCCATATGGGATGCCAGTCCATCACAGCGCACCGGGGGCAATTTCGTCGGCAGGCCAATTAACCTTCGCAACAGCATCTCTTGGACTGTGGGAGGAAACCAGTGCCCGGCGAAAACCCAAGCAGACATGGGGAGAACGTGCAAGCTCCACACAGCCCTTCTTGCTGTGAGGCGGCCGCGATACTCACTGCGCCACCGTGCCGCCCTTGTTTAACCAGGTGAGTGAGCACTGCTGAAGACAGCAGGGGGTGAATGCCATTTGCAACAGTTACCCGAGTCACAACAATGATGAACTCGAAATAAAATGGAGGCAAGGGAATAGAAATCGGCCCAAAAACAAACTCGAAGGGGTTGTGTGAGGAGACAACACAGTGTAGATATGTGGAAGACAGATATTTTAAGGAGACATTGGCTGCTTATACTTTGTTTTGTATATTCTCCCCATGGTTTTTTTGAGTCATGTATTTTGTCATTTTGGATCGAACTCGGTCCCATATCGTCGTGAAGTGAGGGTCCTTAACTGTATAGGTTCAAGCAAGCTGTAGGATATGAAACATAAGTACAGTACACATGTACAGGTGCCTGCCTAGTGTGTGCTTTAACTTCCAACAATAATATTAACACATTGTTTTTTTATTAAGTTAAAAGACGTCTCGTTGGTTTTCAATATCAGTTGGAAAGTTTTGAACTATGAGCACGATTCAGCGATGTACAGACAAACATGTTTTGCAGCTGCTGTAACAATTTGCATGTTTATTACTCCTGTTGAGTGTCACAAACGACATGCCCCAACCCTCACACCAAACCCGTTTCCATAGTCCATATTGCATAGATAATTTTAAAACTTGATTGCAAAATATCGATGTAATTATCAACGTTCAACAGGTAATACTTGGTATTGCCTGCGAATTCTACCAAACACTTCGAGGCCGAGCTGAAAGAAGCTGACCATCGTGCTTCGAAGAATCGCAAAGAAGAAGAACAAAGAGTTAGTTCCACAATGTGTCCCCATTACAAAAAACCTAGACTTGTCAATTCAAGATTCGTCAAAAGTTCAAAACTGAACACATTTCATGTACACGTATTGCTGCTCTGGGGAAGCACGAAGTGAGGATTTAACCGTTGTAAAATTAAGTGACAAAAAATAACAACTCACAAACTTCCCAAAGTCAAACATTAATTCCGCGTGACTTAAATTCGATCAGATTTCCGAATAACATTTATAAACAGCCCTGTGATGCACTGGCGTCCCATCCGGGGCATAGCCCTGCCTTGCGCCTCGTGTCTGCCGGGATAGGCTCCGGCTCACCGCAACCCTGTACAGGGTTAAGCGGTTTCTGACAATGAATGAATGTTCAAAGAGTAACGCACTTACTTGCACAAGCAATGGTAATTCTTGCTGTGAACGCGTCTGACAATTGCAGACAACGATTCGGGGGCAGTTATTGCAGCCGTACGAACATGCTGAGGTTGTGGCACTAATTCTTATTCCGTCACCTCCACATGCTCCCCCCCGTACCCCCAACAATACAGTACAGGAAATGCTAAGAGCCTGGCTTCAGTCCAATGAAAAGCCACTTGTGCTAATCAGACGTATGCAGCTGACAAATCCTACCCACAAACAATTCCACTCCGGCGAATACTACCATAGCACAAAACTTACCGGGCCACTCAAGCGCCACGTTCCTAATTACGCGAATATATAAGCGGCAGCGCTAAAATCTTGGTGTATGGGATGAAAATTGTTCTTCAAGAGCTACTCTTTCGAGCATTCGAAGTTGCTATCCTTAAAGAGCAACTCCTAAGAGCAATTCCCAGACGTGGAGCCGTGAAAATCGCTGGGTATACATTGATGCGCAGGATTTCAATTCGAGATAAAATAACACCACCACAGATGCCCGTGTCCTTTTTACAATCTTGTCGGATGGCAATGGACGGGGTACTCGAGTATATGGCATTTTATTTCAGTAATGTTGCATAATTTTAAGGAGAGGCCTTCATACCAAAAAGATGTATCCGTTATTGAAAAGTAGGGATATGATAGAATAAACAACTTGAAATACGGGCGGCACAGTAGCGTAGCGGGTAGTGCCGCCACTTCACAGTATGGACCTGGATTCGAGACCGATAATGAATGTGGATGGAAAATATTTAAAAGCAGCTGCATTTAGCAACATAAAGGACATGTAAACGATGATTTTGGAACGGAAGCAGCTCGTGGGACGGTCCAGCACGCTTTGCCCACAATGTGAAAATGTCACAAGAACCACTCCAGGTCCGGTGGTATGACCTCTCCCATGCTGTACAGAGATCTATTTTCAAGTTGAACACCGATGCCGTGCGATGGATTGGCGTCGCATCCTGGGTATAGCCCTGGCTTGTGCCTTGTGTCTGAAAAGAGGTCGCAGCCCCACCGCGACCTTGTACAGGATTAAGCGGGTACCTTCTTCTTCTTTGCGATTCTTCGAAGCACGATGGTCAGCTTCTGGACATCGTTGTCTTTCAGCTCGGCTTCGAAGTGTTTGGTAGAATTCGCAGGCAACACCAAGTATTACCTAACAGGGATCGCGACGTGAACGCTTCTACCGATAATTATGAACTTGGAATACACCGTGGGAAGCGACGTGAGTGAATGCATTGTGGATGATATCAGAAAGAGGACGTATACAGGATGGAGGAGGAGAAGTAGCACTCGGCGGTCAGAAACCGAGGGGAAACCATGATGCTGCGCCACAACGCCACCACACCACCACGCCACCGCACCACCAATCACCGTCCCACCGCACCACCTTGCCACCGCGCACGCCATATCTCACAACACATTGGGCGACGTACGATAGCGGCGACTGGGTCGTGCAAAAATGAAATCGCGTGCGACCCGAGTTGTGCAATTAGAGTTCCGCGTGAGATTGTGGAAGCACATGTAACCATAATACAATTATATAACACGAGATTCATCTTCTTCTTTGCGATTCTTCGAAGCGCGATGTTAAATTACAGTTTCCCATTTTCTTACACAGTCTCTTGCATTTTCATTGAACTCCGCAAGCTCTTTTGAGCTGCAGAGGTTGGGTAGTAGAGCACAGACAAGGCAGTGTTCCATAGTATGGTCTGCTTCTCCACATTCACAGGTGGTTGGGCCGGTCTTGTAGCCCCATCTGACCAAAGCATCTTTTGGTCGTCCCGTTCTAGTTCTCAGGCGGTTGAGTGTCTTCCACTGAATCCATGGTGCATCTGAGCCAGGAGGGAAGTCTTCAGCAGGTGGGATTCCCATGCCAGTTGCAGGAGGGTCACTCTCAAGCTTTTCCGTCCAGAGCTGGAGTCTGGTTTCCCCTCGAGATTCATAAGAACGTTCAAACTTGCGATACTTGCCCACACTTCCCGCCTGGGGTGGCTGGGACGGATGGCTGGTCGCGTCAGCAGGTCGTGCATGTTGCTAACATGCTCTTCTTCTCCGGCTCTTATTCCGCCACCTGGTTATTAACGATCCGTGGCCTTTTCACGCACGACGCCTGGAGACTTTATTGTGCAAGGCGCCTAATAAGTGCAAATTTATACATAATGGCGCCAGTGTGTGTATGTACATATGTAGATCCACACTGACGGTACTGAATCGAGACCTTCACTTATTTGAGGTTTACTGCCTACGTGTTGATTGCAATTCTTCTTCTTCTTTGCGATTCTTCGAAGCACGATGGTCAGCCTCTGGACATCATTGTCTTTCAGCTCGGCCTCGAAGTGTTTGGTAGAATTCGCAGGCAATACCAAGTATTACCTGACAGGTAATACTTGGTATTGCAATTCTGAAACGGTATCAATATTTCAGTTTTACATTCCTGCTTTTGCACTGCCTACGGTAATTGGCCTGACTAAATTGCTCCCGTCGGTCTGTGGTGGACCAGTGTCCCATCCCGGGTATAGCCCAAGTTATCTACTAACTTGTTTACCCTTCCAAACTGGACAACTCTGTTAAAAAGAGCTACATTAGTCAACGGTTCCTTCCAGCTTAGATAAAAACTGACTGACTCTTAAGTACTCTTGGGCCTTTGTCCTGACGAAGGAAGAACATGTTATGCGCTTGGAACAAGATCGCCCGTAGCGCGGGTACTCTGCTAGTTATTATCATTCTTTCCCGTTATCGCTGTCAGGCGGATCAGCGAGTTGGTTCGTTATTTCTATCGTTTGCATCGGTTAGTTCGATCGTTTGTTGTATCGCAGGAATCCCGCATCCAGAGCTTGCAAGCTCACTGGGTGTTTTTGTTCTGCTGTAATAATAAACATCCGTATATCTAGTGAGCAGTGCTGATATTCGCAAGTGCACCGGGGCTCCCGTTGCTGTCCTCACATTCAGGCCACCCTCGCGAGTGTCCGCGGCCTCCTCCCCGCACCGGCGCGGGGAGCGGCGTCACCTCCGGCGCGGCCCGCTCAGGCCCACGGCCCCCAGGCCCCCGCGGGCCCGGGGTCGCAGCGGGGGTCGTCGGGCGGGTAGCTGACGGGCACCGAGCCCTCGTCGTAGCGCTGCAGGCGGAGCAGCAGCTCCTGCACCACGGCGGGAAACCGCTCGGAGAGGTCCGTCCGCTCCTCCGGGTCGGCCACGACGTCGAACAGCCGCACGCCGCTCCTCCCGGCGGGGCCGCTCGCGGGCGGCGGCGGCGGTGGCTCTTGCGCATCGTCGGCGGTTGGCGGAGGGAACCACCGGTCGCATCCTGGTAACAAGGACATACGCCATGGCGGTGTCCGCAAAGCTATCGCCGCCGACGTGGTGCGAGCTCTTGTCGTTCATTCAATCGTTCATCAGTATCCACTTCATCCTCTACAGCAGTGGTTCTTAACCTGGGATGCGCGTACCCCTCTGGGGGTGCGAGATGCCATTGGCTGTGGTTGTGAGACGTGCCATATTTTTGGATTGTATTATATATATGTATTGTATCATATATATGTATTGTATCATATACTTATTTATTAATAATGGGTGTGAGAACATATTTTGAGGACCAAAGGGGTGCGGGCTGCAGTAAAGGTTAATAGCCACTGCTCTACAGGGTCATGATGATCTGGAGCCTATCCTAGCAGACACAGGGCACAAGGCAGGGCTATACCCATGATAGAATGCTTTTACATCGCAGGGCAATGTTGGCAATTTAATCAGTAGGCCAGTTATTCTAGGCGCCAGCAGCATGTCTTTGGACTGTGGGAGGAAACTGGAGTGCCCCGCAAGCCCATATGGTTTCCCAAATAGAAATATCGTGTGATTTTTAATGAGCTGATCCCATGCCCGCGGATTATTTATCCGTGACTTTAAATCTGGCCGCTCCAGTTGGGTTGCGGTTCATCATTGGGATGAGAGTTTGTGGATCGTGTAGAGGTTTGTAAAAAAAAATCCACATCTGGCAGGCTGCATGGGAGCCATGAGATCACAGTTGGAATTTGGCCAAACATCCCAACGCAGGAACCTCCTGAAAATAGTCTTGAGACTCAGAGGAGGTTTTTATAGATATAACAAATGGAATTATTATTACTTGCAGAGTACCCGCCCTCCGGGCAATCTTGTTCCCAGTGTGTAACACATTCTTCTGACGCCCCGATAAAAGTGGAAGAGTGCAAAAGTGGGAATTTAAAGCTGAAAAAGTATTGGAGTTTGAGAAGAGTAATCAAAAGCTGAAAGCCTCGACGTTGTGCAGATAATATGTACCTATTATTTGTTCTTATGAAGGATTAGATCCTGGTACCCTCAGTGCAAACATACATAAAAAAAACAATTGCTGCATTATATGTAGATTGTCAACGACGTTACCTGGGTCTCCGGTGAGAAGCTTCCAGTTTTTATGCCTCAACGCCGCATGTGTGGAGACGTTGAAGGTAGAATTGTTCCATCGGAACGGAGCTCTCTCGTTACGTTCCGCTTTACCCTCAACGGCGCCTGGAAAGGAGACACATTCCATAAATGAAACTAGACCCACGAAGGCGTGCGGGGGGGGCGGAACCTATCCCGGAAAACACAGGGCATGAGACAGGGCTATACCCATGAGTGGATGCCAGTTCTTCGAAGAGCACCAAGGGAAATTTAGTCGACAGGCCAATTAACCCAGGCAGCAGCAGTAGCGTGTTTTTGGACTTTGGGAGGAAACCGAGGTACTCAGTGAACAACCCATGCAGGTGTGAAGAAAACATGCAAACTCCACGGCAAAAAACACCCAAAGCGGGAATTGAACCCGGAGTTGTCTTGCTGTGAGGCGGCAGTGCTAATCATTGCGCGACACGGTCGGGGAAATGTCACACGGAAAATGTTGGTCTCACCGGTTTAGGTAAAACGTGGTTATGTGTGCTCCAACCAGTATGTCGAGAGCAGAAGATTGAACTTCTGCTGACCCAGATAGATGCGGGAACATGCGTGTTATGTATCCGTGTAAAGCCCCTGTCAATTCAACACAGGACGAGGGCCTCCCCGCACGATGGGAGACGTGGAGTGTTTTTTTTTTTAACCTCGATCAGTCTAGATGATGGTGTATGAGAGTTCAGGTGGCGGAGCGTGGCAGCATAGTATAGTACAGTGGGTGTTAATGCAATGCCCTCTGCTTCTTCTTCTTTGCGATTCTTCGAAGCACGATGGTCAGCCTCTGGACATCGTTGTCTTTCAGCTCGGCCTCGAAGTGTTTGGTAGAATTCGCAGGCAATACCAAGTATTACCTGACAGGGATCGCGACGTGAACGCTTCTACCTTGACCCCCGACTTGCTTGAAAAGTGTAAATCATTATTATATACATACTGGTGTGCTGAAGTAGTAACGAATTGGCACGTTTTGTTCGCGTGACAAAGTTTACCGATTGGCTGTGTCGGGCGGAGCCGGGTTTACGACACTTAATTTTACGTGACCTAACTCATAAAAAGAGCTATACTATGGCTATACTATGCATTATTATCCCGTGTCGTTGGGTCTCTGACACAGAATATTAGCCTCCCTGAATTGGATTAACCTTTACTTTGCGAGACTCAAGGCCTCCCCCTTGTCCTCTGCCCATCACTGGCGTGGCCTCTTTTTCTTGCCGCTTGTGAGACGCGACGGCATTCCGACGCCGCTGTACACGTCCGCACTGCGTCGTAACGAATGCACCGCCGCGGGGAGTGGACGTCCGTGCGAGGCACCGGTCTCATGCGAGTCTTACACGGCAGGTTGTCTTCGAACATCGCGTCGATGTTGTGAAGAATTTCGACTCTCGGCGAAGGGTGCCCGTCGCTGCAACGAGAACACGCCGTATAAGCCGCGCGCTCTTGGCTCCGCACGTGGCCTGTAACCAGAGGTGAGAGCAAGCCGGTACGGTCCGGTACAGCGCACAGGTAAAAAAGTGGCCGTAGCGTTCAGAACAGTACAGGCGGCAAGGGGGTTGCAATACCACTGTACCGGTAAGAAAGTTAAGTTACTTTCACCACTGCCTAGGTTAATAGCCCTGCTGACTAAATTGACGCTGGTTCCCTGTGATGGACTGGCGTCGCATCACAGGTACGGCCCTGCTTTACGCGCTGTGCCTGCCGGGATAGGCTCCGGCTCAATGCGACCCTGTGCAGGATTAAGCAGCTACTGATAACGATGATGGTCCGATTACGAATACCTGATCGATTTCCACACGTCGAATCCGTCCAGGGGCTTTGTCCCTTCGGTGGAGCCTCCGGCGAGGTTCACGAGCGTGGGCAGCCAGTCGGAGATGTGGATGAGCTCGTCACACACGGCTCCCGCCGGCCTCTTGAGCAGCGGGCTAGTGACGAAGCCGACCCCACGCACGCCCCCCTCCCACAGGGTGCCCTTGCGGCCACGCAGCGGCCAGTTGTTGCCTCCCGCCAGCGTCTGTCCTCCATTGTCTGGAGCGAGTTGGGAACAATGACAGGCAGGAGGTTTCCATCAAACAACAGACGTGAAAGTAAGCCGGTACGGTGCGGTACGGCGTACTGGTAAGAAAGTGGCCGAAACATTCAGTACGGTACAGGAACGGGGGTTGTGATATGACCGTACCGGTAAGAATTTATTTTCACCCCCGATCAACACCCACGTCGACGGAGCGAGTTAATTAATTGACCGATGACATCCTAATATATAGGAAGCAGTGTGTGGTAATATGGCGCTGGCAAACTGCCTGGCTTTGCTCGCCCCTCCGAGTCGTTCTCTCGTCGAATGAGTACCTTCGACAGTGAATGAATATGTGCGCGTTATAAATGTAAAATTATTATTATTATTAACATGCAGGTCGAGTTGCACTTGTTCAGAAGGAAGTGGTATCGTTTATGGACACGATAAAAAAATCTATCAATGTAGCCAAGTGGCTCAGAGGTCAGAGCAATGAGCTGGCACAGCTGGCACAGCTGGGTTCGAATCCAGACAGCTGCCTGTGGTTTTAACTGGATCCTCAATCGCAGTGAGTGGATAAATATAACCTGACCACAACTTCACAAAAAAAACACATATCCAGTGACTTTTCGTGCCTTACTTCCGGTTTGACCGTCATGCGACGAACACGACTTACTGTAGTGGGGCGGGAGGGTGGAAAAGTGCCGCCCTCTACGGTACCGATCAAGAGACCCTCAGAGGGGAGTTCACACTCGTTCTGTTCTTGCCGAGTACTCTGGTTTCCTCCCACAGTCCAAAGACATGTTTCTGCCGAGGTAAATTGGCCTGCTAACTACATTTGCCCTGGTGCCCTGCGATGGACTGGCATCCGATTCTGGGTATAGCCCTGCCTTACGCCCTGTGTCTGCCAGGATAGGCTTCATCCCTCCGTGACCCCCTACAGGATAAAACGGCGACTGATAACGACGACGACGTTTTTGTCGTCATCTGACGGCAATGCCGAGCCACGGGAAAAACCGCAATACCGCCGGGCGCGGCGATTACCACGTCCTGAGCTGCGCATCTCACCCGTGGAGAAGACGAGCACGGTGTTATTCCAGAGGTGAAACTCCTGCAGGGCCGCGGTAACGTTCCCCACGGCCTCGTCCATCATGGCGACCATGCCGGCATACTTGCGCCGCTTGGCGTCCCGGATGAACGCGTAGGGCTCCAGGTACTGCTGCGGGACTTGCAGCGGCTCGTGAACCGACTGCAGGGCCAAGTACAGGAACAGCGGCTGGAAAACACGGAGGGTAGAAACATTTGTTAGTTCGTTTTCAGCACCCGCTTTATCTTGTTTACGCGCGCGCGCGGGGAGTCGGAGCCTGTTCTGGCAACAACACAGGGCGAAGGCAGGGCCATACCCAGGACGGGACGCCGGTCCATCGCAGGGCGGAAATCGGAGTACCTGCTGAAAATCCACGTGGAGAACGTATTAAACGTGTAAAACTTCGAACCTGGAACCTTTTTGAAGCGAGCGGCACTTGCCCCACAAGTCTGTTGGAGACTTTACGGCGGGATCTGTGTCTTTCTTTTAGAATCACTAAGTGCCCGGTGACCGCCGATTGCCGTGACCGGTCACGGGACTTCCCCGTCCGCTCTCCTACCTTGCTCCGATTGTGCTTGGCGATAATCTCCTGGGCCTTGTCGACGAAGATGCTGGCCGAGTATTCTCCCTCGTAGCCGTGAGCGACGGCTTCTCCGTCCCGCAGGTCGAGCGCGCAGGGCGTGTAGTTCAGCGCCGTGCTGGGCGCGCACCGCTGGTGGGAGTAGTAGTCTTCGCTGCCGGTCAGGTACCCTGCGCTCGGACCGAGCAGTTCAACGTACGGGTTACTGACCACGTATTCATTCGTCCATTGTCAGAAACCGCTTAATCCTGTACAGGGTCGCCGTGAGCCGGAGCCTATCCCGGCAGACGCAGGGTGCAAGGCAGGGCCATACCCAGGATGGGACGCCAGTACATCACAGGGCACCGGCGGCAATTTACCCTGCAGGCTAATTAAACCTATGCAGCTGCATGTCTTTGGACTGTGGAAGGAAAACGGAATGCTCAGCGAAAACCCACACGGGCCCGGGGAGAACATGCAAACTCCACACAGAAAGGCACCCAAGCCGGGATTCGAACCCATGGCCTTATTGCTGTGAGGCGGCAGCGCTACTCACTGCGCCACCGAACTGCCCAATAATAACGGACGAGAATTGCTCTTAAGAGCTGCTCTTTCGAGATAGCCGTGTCAAGCGTTCCTCTACGCTCCTATTGCCTTCCACGTTGGAGACATCATCAGGATTCGCCTAAGAGAGTCACCGCGCTTTCTTCAGTGACGCGTGTCTTTTTAATTTTGCTTAGCGCTGTGCCACTGCGTTACCGTGTGAGACTACCCCACACAGCATTCTGCGCCTCCTCACTAAAAACAGCTAAAGCAATGAGCTGGTGGCTGGGTGACTCAGAGGTCAGAAGCATTGACCCAGCATCGCTAACATCCTCATGATGCCTCCAACGTGGGAGGCGGAGTCGCTAAGGTGAGAGGAGGAACGCTTGACACGGCTATCGCGAAAGAGCAGCTCTTAAGGATAACCGACAGGTCACCACGGGCCTCCCTTCTTCCTCCTCCGTCCACCCACGCGATTTGCGGTCGCACCTGGGATCCAAAGGTCACCCTCATTATTGCCCCGTTCGTATCGCTGCCCCCGTTGTTGTCGTTTGTGTGCGGTCCGTCTCGAGGGTTTTAAATGCAGGCGTGTCGCAACCGACATCGCGCTGCCTGACTCGTGCGCGCAGTTAGATCGTGCGGCTGCCGTGTTGCGTCGAGGGTGCATCGCTCCAGTTGACGTGCAGCAATGCACACGATTGAACACAACATGCTCTGTCTCGTTCACTCAATCACTCTCAGTGTAAAATTCATTCAGTATTAGTACCCGCATGATCCTCTAGAGCAGTGGTTCTTAACCTTTACGGCAGCCTGCACCACTTTCATTCTTAAAATATGTTCTTGCACCCCTTATTAATAAATACACATATAATACAATACATATACCGCATAATACAATAAATACAAATATCTGGCATGTCTCGCACCTCCAGTAAGGCCATCTCGCACCCCCAGGGGGTGCGTGAACCCCAGGTTATGAACCACTGCTCTAGAGGGTGTTGGGAGGCCGGAGCCTATCCCGGCAGGCACAGGGTGCAAGCCAAGGATATACCCAGCATGGAACGCCAGTCCATCGCAGGTCATCGGGGGCAATTTAGTCAGGCCAACAAACCTAGGCAGAATTTCTTTGGACTGTGGGAGAAAACCGGAGTACCTGGCGAAACCCCACATGAACACGGGCAGAACATGCAAACGGTACACAAAAAACCAACTGAGCCGAACATTGTGTTTTAGTTCAGGATTTGATGATTATTTTTCAGGACTGTTGTTGTCGGTTTAAATGGCCGGGATCCCGGTTAACCCAGGTTGGCCGGTTGACCCCTAATGTCGGGGGTATTGGAGCAGAATCTTACGGCTGAAATTCCCTTCCTGATGCCAACCTCCTGTGGAGGGTCTCCGCCTCACTATTTTTCTGGAACCTCGCCCCAGACCTGTTCACCAAGGGGGACCCTACCAACAACGCTAGACTCCAGGTGACACAGCTCTGAAGGGTTCGCGGGAACACGCAAACCCCTCCGCCGCGAGACGGTTACAAACCCCGACGCGCGCGCGATCCCGGAAAACAATCGACGTCGCGCCAACGTCGGCACGCATAGCCCGCTCCCTCCGGCGCACTCACCGAAGTAGGAGTGGAAACCCCTGCGTGTGGGGAGGCACTCGCGCTTGTACATGCCCAGGTGCCACTTGCCCACCATGTGGGTGGCGTAGCCGGCTTCCTGCAGCAGCTGGGGCAGCAGCTTCTCGTCGGCGGGCACGCAGTGCGGCTGACACGGCCAGATGATGTTGTGCTGCAAACCCGTGTGGATCTGAAAAACAACAACGCGACTTGTAGCCATGGCATCCTTTCCGCCAGGCGCAATAATACAGGAGGTGATAAGATGTCTTCATGATTATCACTGGGCGGAGACCTAGAGGCCGACCCAGGACACGCTGGAGGGATTATATCCTTCGGCTGGCCTGGGAACGCCTGGGGATTCCCCAGGATCCGCTGGAATCTGTTGTTGAGGAACGGGATGTCTGGTCCAAGCTCCTTAAAGAGCTGTCGCCGAGACCCTCACCAGGACAAGCGGTTTGCAAAGAGGATGGATGGATCATTATCAGTACCCATGGTATATCTCTTGTTATGGGTTAGGTCACGTAAACAATAAGTGTGGTAAACCTGCCTCCACCAGGCACAGCCCATGCAAAGAGATAGACTATGGATAACGTTGGTCACGAAAGCCTTCGTGTTAAATTATCAGTACCCGCTTAATCCTTACAGGGACGCGGGGATCTGCAGCCTACCACGACAGATACAGGGCGTGACGCGGGGCTATACCCAGGATGGAATGCCAGTCCATCATAGGGCACTGGGGGAAATTTAGTCAGCACGCTAGGGGAGGAAACTGGAATACCCGGCGAAAACCCACGCGGATACGGGAAGAACATGTAAACTCCACACAGAAAAGCACCCGAGCCGGGAATCGAACCAAGAAACGTCTTACTACAGGGCGGCTAAGGTGTCCACGGTGTAATTGATGAATGTCTTGAGTTTATTTTTGTAATACCTGGAAAGCTCACAAATACAGCAAGGTACTTTCTGCCAGGCTTACGTCAAGGTAGAAGCGTTCACGTCGCGATCCCTGTCAGGTAATACTTGGTATTGCCTGCGAATTCTACCAAACACTTCGAGGCCGAGCTGAAAGACAACGATGTCCAGAGGCTGACCATCGTGCTTCGAAGAATCGCAAAGAAGAAGATCTGCTTAGCTGCTGAGATGCATTCTGATTCATTGAAAACGCCTAGGAATTGGTCAGCCTACAAACTGAATGGTTCACGTCTATGTGCGCACGTGAGCCAGTGTGTGTGAGATATCTATGCATGTCTCTAAGTGTGTGGC
>JAZEWU010000019.1:574200-624042 GCA_036362915.1 Geotria australis | reverse complement strand
TTGAAAACGCCTAGGAATTGTTCAGCCTACAAACTGAATGGTTCACGTCTATGTGCGCACGTGAGTCAGTGTGTGTGAGATATCTATGCATGTCTCTAAGTGTGTGACACGTCAATGTGTCTGAGACGTAGCTATGTGAAAGACATGTCTTATACGCGTGTGAGGTGTCTATCTGTGACACATGCCTGTCTGTGCCACATGTCTGTCTGTGCCAGGTCGCCGTACTGTACAGGGTGGTCCAGATGTCATGTGACCTTCATTTAATATGCACTAATGCTTTCCTTTTGCTCATCTGTGTTAAATAACCCTCGTTTATTTAATGGAGCTTGGTAACGTGTATATATGTCATTGTTATATTGCGTGTATTACATTACACGCCCATTCGTATATAACACATTCAGTTTTAGAGAAATGGGGGTCACAAGACATCTGGACCATCCTGTACAGTATACGGAGAGCGGTGGCGACTGGAGTTCGATTCGGTGACGAATATCTGAGGCTGTCCGGGGGCCTCCCTTAGGCTGACTCAGCCGTAAATACTTATCTGGTGCTGTGTGTAAACCTCGCCATTAGGGGGAGACAAAGGCGGCCGGGCGTGATGCTGGCCACGCACCCGGTCATGTGCCGTGCCGGCCTTCATTGGCGCTGCTCGCCGACAGCACTTGCCCCAACAGTCAGTTAAGTCTATATAGATGAGCTTTACATTTGTCTGTGTACACGTCCATCAATGAGTGTGTGTCCACCAAACAACACTGGCCACTAAGTGGCGGCCACGTCACCACGGCGCTTGTGCCAGGCTAGGTGCACTTTGTGGTTCACGTGACGTGTCAAATGCTCGCTGGCGGGAGGTCACGGGACAGACCCAACAACATGTTGCCCGACATGTTGTTGTTGGGGGAGCGGTGGCCCAGTGGTTAGCGCGCTGGGCTACAAATCTGGCGACCCGAGTTCGAATCCGGCTCACGGCCAGCACCTGTGAGGATTTTCTGAACCGGACCTGGGCCTCCCCATAGGTCGACTCAGCCTCAAATCAGTACCTAGTGCGGTGTGTAAACAATGCCGGGCGTGGTGCTGGTCACCCACCCTCTGGTGTGCTGTGTCGACCTCCATAGGAGCTACTCGCTAACGGCACTTGCCTCTTCAGTCTGTTAAGGCTGTAGGGGTGGGTATCTTTGTCGTTGTTGTGTGTCCACCCTACCTGGTACCTGCCGGTCATGAGCTGGCTGCGAGACGGGGTGCATATGGGCTGCACGTAGTAGCGTCGCAGCGTGACCCCGCGCCGGGCCAGCTTGTCGAGTTGCGGGGTCCGGATCTCGGAGCCGTGGAAGCCCACGTCGTTCCAGCCGTAGTCATCGGCCAGGATGAAGACGATGTGAGGAGGAGGAGGAGGCGGCGCCGCCGCCAGCGATAGCGGCGCCACCGCCGACAGTAGCAGCAGTAGCAGCAGGGGACGCATCCTCTCCTCGCAGCGCGAGTCGCGATCTGTCGCGGATGTGGGCTCCTTTCTGCTCGCTTCAGAGCATTCTGCTCTCTTGTGGTTCTGCGTTGGCGGCGTTTCCGTGATCCGAGCCCAAAGCAGATGTGCTCCGCCTCCGAGAGGGAGGAGGATGAAGGAGGGAGGGGGTTTATGAGCGACATGCAGTAACCCGCGCAGCCTGGCTGTAGCGTCTGCACAGTTGGCTGTGATTTGGGGAGCGGTGGCGCTGTGGTCAAATAATGCGAGGCTCGCGGTGAGATCGCAGATTGCGCGCATCGAGCTACAGCGCGGCGCATCATGGCAGCGGCAGGAGCAGCAGCTAGATACCAATGTCTAGGTCTGTTAGCTGCGACGAGGTGGCTTCAGCTGAGAGAGGTGGTGCAGTTCTGCTGTTCCTCCTCCGTTAAAGGAGCGCACGCAGCCTGCAGTTACTGTGTGGTCCAAAGGTTGGGTTGTATGGCCACAATCGCACTACCGTGCATTGAACCAGTGACCAAATTCAATGCAAAAAGACTGACATAGAGGTCACCTAGAGGTCACTAGTTGGCTAAGAAGCAACTTTCTCGCAGTTTCCTCCCGGATGCTCTTCCGAAATAGCCAACTTGATAAACGAACATCTGTAATGGATAATAGGAGGTCAAAGTTTGTATTGGTTTTCACGGCTCAGTGTATGAGAATTGCTCTAAAGAGCTACTCTTTTCGGATAGCCGTGGCGAGCCAACGAGACAGGAGGAACGCTCACCAAAAAATATATCTCTTAAGGGCAATTCTCAGAGGGAATATGTTGAGTGAAAAATCTCGACACGTTTCTCAATAACACTGGGCGGCCCTAAAAAGAGAGAATTATATAATGGTCGACGTTTCGGGCAATCGTCCTTCTTCATAGCACATGGCCATTGCCTAACATGCGGCTATTATATGTTTTCGACTATTGGCTGCCGTCGCGTATGCTTTCTTGAGAATGAATCCTGTGCTTAAACAAGTCATCGAACCTGTAAATGAAGAGGAAACACCATCGTCACATTGCTTCACATTTATTTTGACCGCGATCTAAGGCCAGCGGGCCACAAATGCACTTCTTCTGCAGGAAATGCTGATGGTGTTTTTGCATAACGCACAGATGCTGTGTGCATTTCACGCATTTCCGAGCCTTGTTTGAGAAAGCTTAAAGATGTATCCAGCTTCGCATCATGGCTATGGCGTGTTGTGAATAATGCCGTCTTCCCTCTATAGTCTATAACATATCACTTTAACATATACGAGAAGGTTCACATCTGTCAAAGGTGACTCAATGCAGCCACACTGTCTCATGACGCTGTACTGTGGGGCCACGGGCCACAGCCCACACCATGCGCACCCGCTCAACCCCAAGACCCGCTCCGCACCCCACACACACCCCACACCGCACACCCACTACACACACACACCCAACACACATGCTAGCCTCGAAATGACAGTTTGGAGCTAGCGTCACAACCCGGTTCCCGCCTCCTCTTAGGTTGTTGTCCCGGCCGGATTCCGAGTGCGAATTGCGGCCACGGGTTTCCTGGTGAGCGAGGACCATTCTGAGGCGTGAAGAGGAACCACAGACAATCTGGAAGACAGCGGCAGCTACGCGATGAGCCGGCGCCAACAATTTCCCAAGCTCTCTGCTACTCTATATATATCAAGGTGTTTCCGACCAATTCCGGAGTGTTCATATGTGCAAGGAAAGAGGAGCACTCATAGAAATTCCACCGGTGTAACGGGGAAACACGATATCCCAAACAGACGGAACGGGTGGAATCCACGTGTTTGCTGCACTGTACTGCATGCTGCTGGCGAGCCTCGCTGCCGTCCACGGCGCTGGATTGCAGCGTGCATCACTACCGCCACCGCCTGGCTTGAACAGGAACATTTGCATATATCAGTTGCATAAATCACACGCGATCGATCGTTACACATCGCCTACCAATGTGACGCACCTACCGCGAGTTGTGATGTACCTGGAGAATTGTGCGATGCCCCCCCTCTCACCCAGGAGCCACAGGACTCCACGCTTTCCAGCCGCAGCAGACGTTTCAAGGAGACTGGAGAAACCTTCGACGCGGCTATCCTGAAAGAGTAGCTCTTAAGAGCAGTCCTCATACATCGAGCCGTGAATACCTACATCGATACATCTTCCTCTGAGGATAGACACTACTGACACTACTGTGGATCCCGTTCCTCTTTGGTGGGCTACTCCTGTCTGCTGGATCGTATCTCTTGTCAGCGATGGCATCTTTCTGCGGCCGTTGTGTCTAGGGGGCACCACTGCTATACCCGCGTCCTGCGCCCCAACAATTTCCTCCACGGGTGGGCGTGTGTCTGCCGCTCAGGGCTCCTTACGCTGGCAACAACATTAACTGAAGGATGTTGGGGGAAAAAAAAATCCAACATTTTAGAAATTCTAATACGTGGGCCGATAGCAAGTGGCAGCACATGGGCCTAACTTACATTACACTGGGGCATTACACACGACCGAGATTAATTATCTCTACCCACTATTGTATTCCCTAATGAGCTACTGGGTGGTACACGGAATCATGGACATGTTCTAAACTAGCAGGGTACCCGCCATACGAGCGTTCAAGTTTCAAGCGTGTAGCACGTTGTTCTGACGTCTGTTATTGATGACGTTTTATACTTTGACCTGGATTTCTTGCTGTTTTCCATTTGGGAATATTGCTGGCTCTCGGAAGTTTTAGACGAGTAATCAACAAGTAGAAGCAAAGCTGAAACAAGACGTGAAAGCCTTGGTGTTGTGCAGATAACATTTGCGCTTATAAAGGATTTGAACCCTCAGTGCGGACACACTTACACACGTACATACATAAAAACACTTGTCCCGTTATATGTAGATTATATGTAGACATCACGGTGGTAACGGTAGTTGGCCGGATTGAAATCACTCAGGGGGCATCGTCTGTTTACAACAAACACATGGCGGAGACGGGGAGCCGTGGGGAGAGAACAAACCATCATCATCATGCATCATTTGTTTGGACAGTCACTCGACACATCACATTCTAAAGGCTACATACAGTGGCCCTCCCCCCATGGATCGTAGCCGTATCGTGGTGGAGGGGTTTGCGTGTTCCAATGAACCCCAGAGCTGTCACCTGGAGTCTAGCACTCCTGCTAGGGTCCCCCTTGTTGAACAGGCGTGGGGGGAGGTTGCACACAACTAGCGATCCGAAGACCCTCCAACTAAAGGAGGTTGGCGTCAGGAAGGGCATTCGGCCGTTATATTCTGCTTGAATAATCCCCACCATTGGCGGACAACCGGCGAACCCGGGTTAACCTGCATACTGACCGTTTAAATCAACATCATCAGCAACAAGACCAATGTTGTCCATAGTATTTTTACGAGTTTAGGTCACGTGAAGAGTATGCAAGTTTCGTGTACCCATTGATATGTTGGAGAGCGAGCGAGCACACAATACTCACCAAGAAGTTCCGACGTTACGGTGGCACTTGCACCCACCGTCATCATGGGACAGAAAAGAAGTGCCACCGAAACTTGGGAACTTCTTGGTAAGTATTGTGTGCTCGCTCGCTCTCCAACATATCGACGGGTACACGACACTTACATACACTTCACGTGACCTAAACTCATACAAATACTATGGATCATCAACAACAAACGTACAGTGGTCGCTAGCCTAGACACCATCTCTAAATATTGCATGGGTAGTGTCAGCTGTGAGATGACCGGGCTCGCTGCCCTCGCCAGCGCCCTCTACTCTTTCTCGGTGCCCTCCCGCGTCTGTTTGCTGGGGCTGGCTTTCGGGGAATCCTTGTTCTCCTTGGCGGCGCGAAGCGGCGTCTTCTCCTCGGCCGGCGACTTCTTCTTGGCGGAGGCGACCGCCGCGATGCCGCTCTCCTTGCTGGTCGGTTTGGCGGCCGGCTTTTTCACGTTCTCCTCCCTGTCGTCGGCTTTGCGGTGGAGCAGCACGGAGGTCGGGAACGGCGAGCGGCTCGACGAGAACGAGGTGGACGTGCGGTCCGTGACGGAGCCGCCTCCGAACCGCGTCTCTTCCCCCTCGAGGAGTTTCCTGCCGGGAACGGGAGGCGGCCGCCCCCGGTTAGCGGGACACGCCAGTGTGGCGGTGACACAGCCAGTGCGTCGTAATAATATCAATACACTTGGTTTATAACGCGGGTAATGGCTCTGCCTTGCGCCCTGTGTCTGCCGGGATAAGCTCTAGCTCACCACGACCCTGTAGAGGATTAAGCGGTTTCTGGCAATGGATGGGATGGATTTATAACACGCACGTGTTCACTCAATGTCGAAGGTCGAAGGTATTTATTCGAAGAGAGAACAAATCAGAAACATCGCGAGGAAACCACAGAGAAGCTGAGGAGGCAGCCAGGCGGTTTGCCGGCACCAACATATTTCCACATGCCGCGTCCTATATGTTATGATGTTATCCGCCAATTCGTTAACGAGTTTTTTTTTTTAAGTTGTGGGAGGAAACCGGAGAACCCGGAGGAAACCCACTCAGAATAGTGGGAGAACGCACAAACTCCACACATAAAGGTGCCTGGGGCGGGAATCGAACCGCCTCGGGCAAGACGATTATTTCTGTGAGGCGCCTTACTGGCCTCACAGTTCGAGACCAGTGGCACCCTGGTTGATACTGCGGGTTATTCGTTCATTAATTATCAGTACTGTACTCGCTTACACCTGTACAGGGTCGCAGGAGTACCAGAGCCTATCCCGGCAGACACAGGGCGCACAGCCGGGGCTGTACGCGGCATGGTACGCCAGTCTATCGAAGGGCACCGGGGGAAATGTAGTCGGCAGGCTACATAACCTAGGCAGCAGCATGTCTTTGGACTGTGCGAATAACTCGCATTCAGTTGCCGAGGCATTTAAGTTTGCGCTAATCTCAAATCTCAAATGAGTCAATGTCGAATGCACACGTCGGCACCGCGCGCCTCCTGATTGACGGAGTGCGTTCGGCCACCGGCGCGCCCTCACCTGTAGGCGGCGATCTCGATGTCGAGCGCCATCTTCACGTTCAGCAGGTCCTGGTAGTCGCGCAGGTGTCGCGACATGTCCGCCTTGGTGCAGCGCAGCTCCTCCTCCAGCTGCTCCACGCTCTCCTGCGACGCGGCCAGGACGACGAGGACGAGAGAAGGGGGTCGCGGGAGATGAGGGGGTCACCGGGATGAAGGAGTCGCGGGGTGGAGGAGTCTATAGGGAGGCGCGGGTTGCAGTTGCTTATCGCAGTGGTTCCCAAAGTGCGCGCCGCGGCGCTCCTGGGCGCCGCAGCTAACTCACACGGGCGCCGCGGAATATTCCTAATTAAACTTAACTGCGAGGTGTTTATGTGACTTTGGGCGCCGTGGAAAAAAATCCTGATACACTAAGGGCGCCGTGAATCGAGACAGTTCGGGAACCACTGGTCTAGCCTATCACCGTTTTCCGAAATTCAGCGGCCGCGTCGTAGCCGGTGCGATGCGAGTGACGCCCGCGCTGACTGGCGGCAGGGAGCGTGCGGCGGGATCCCCCCGCCGCCAGCGAGCGACCCTCGGAGGGTGAGCGAGTCTGACCTGGAAGGCGGCCAACTCTCCGCCGTAGCGCTCCTCCGTGTCCTGCAGCTGTCGCTCGAGCGCCTCGTTGGCGCTGCGCACGGCCTCCAGCTCCACGGTGCGCGCCTGCAGCTGGCGCCGGTACTCGCCCAGCTCCTCCTTGGCGGCGCGGATCGCGTCGTGGTTGCGCGACGCCGCCTCGTTCAGGTTCGCGAACTTGGACTTGTACCACTCGTCGGCCGTCTGCAGGTTCTGCACGGCCAGGCTCTCGTACTGCGAGCGGATCTCGCGCAGCGCCACCGTCAGGTCGGGCTTGCTCGCGTCCGCCTCCACCGACACGTGGGCCGCCTGCGCGGCCGCCTGCAGCTCGGCCACCTCCTCGTCGTGCACGCGCTGCTGGAAGGCCAGCTCGTCGAGCAGCGTCTCCACGCGCTTCTCCAGGTCGCCGCGCACCAGCGCCGCGTTCTCCGCGTCGCGGCGCAGCGCCTTGGCGGCCGCCTCGGCCTCCAAGCGCAGCCGCGACTCGTGGTCGGCGCGCTCCTGCAGCCGCTGCGCCTCGGCCTCCAGCTGGTCGCGCTCCAGCTGCAGGCCCGTCTTGTCGTGGCTCAGCTCCTCCACCAGGGCCCGCAGGTCGCGCATCTCGGCGTCGTACAGCTCCCCGAGGCGCGACGGACCCGCCTGCCGCTGCCTGAGCAGGGCCACCTCGGCCTCCAGCAGCCGCTTGGCCTCCTCCAGCTCGTGCACGCGTTCGATGTAGCCCACGAAGCGGTCGTTGAGGCTCTGCAGCTGCTCCTTCTCGCTCGTCTTGCTCGCCTTGTACTCCGAGTTCACGAACGGCATCGCCGACTGGCCCAGGTCGCCGTCGCCGGAGCCGCCGTAGCCGCGCGCCCCGCTCACCCGCGACCTCAGGCCCACGGGGCCGACGCCGCTCAGCAGGGGCCCCGCTCCCAGGCTCCGCGAGGTGCCCCACGAGGTGCCCCACGACAGGCCGGAGCCCCCCGCGCGGGACGCCGCGGCCCCGTAGAGGCGCGGAGACGACAGGCTGGAGGCGGAGAAGACGCTCGTCATGGCCGCGCTCCTGCGGCACGGAGACGCGTATAGGTCGTAGGAGCCGTGCAGGTTCATGGCGACCTGGCGTGACCCGCGCGACCAGCGGCGGGAGCAGAGCACGGCTCGCCCTGGGCGGCTCCTCTCGGCCTGTGTCTCGATCTGCGTCTCTCTCGATCTGTCTCTCTGTCGATGAGTGTCTATCTCGAGCTGTCTCTTGATCTGTGTCTCGATCTGTGGCTCTCTCGACGAGTGGCTATCTCTGTTTAGTTCTCTCTGCGTGTCTCGTTTTCTCTCTGTGTGTGCTTCGTCGTGTCTGTCTCCCTATGACTCTGTGTATATCTGTGTGTGCTCCTCTGTCTATCTCTCTGTGTGTGCCTCTGTGCCTCCGTCTGTCTCTGTCTTTATGTGTATATGTGTATGTGTGTGTATCTCCGTGTGTCTGCCTCCGTGTGTCTGTTTCCTCGTGTCTCTGTCTGTCTGCCTTTCTCACTGTGGCTATATACGCGTGCGTGTCTCCGTGTATCTCTGCAATCCGCAGTGCAGACCCCGCCTCGCGTCTCGCGTTAAATGCGCCCCGCTCAGTCCATTCCCTCCTCCTCACGCCCTGCAGACGGAGCAGCTGATGCTGCTGCTGATGCCGCTAAACTCCATCCCACGGGGCTCACTGCCGGAGAGCTGCCATCACTAAATAGCTTCTCTATTCGTGCGGATTTCAAACAAATGAACTCGCAAATGCGCCCGGCACACCGCGAGAGGAGAGTTTTCCTGGGCGAGCTCGGCGTGGGGTGGCAAAGGCGGCGCGGGTGGGTGGCGGTGGCGCCGGTGGTGGTGGCTCTTGTGAGAATGGCACGTTCCGATTTTGCCGCAGTGGAGCGGCGTGCCGCATGGAAGAATGGCCGTGGAATGATAATGGCCGTGTGAGTGTGTGTCTGCTCGTTGAGATTTACGAGCTAGAGAAGGCGAGAGCAGGCGCTCTGCACGCGGCAACACTCGCTCCGTCTGCGCGGTGTGGCTGAGCCTGACATAGAGCGACAACTCGAGGCTTATTATTGAAGTGGTTGAGCCAGACGATTGCGTCAGCAGTAGCGGAGTGTATCGCTGTGATGGTGCCTCCTTCGTAAAGATCTGTCCGAGTGCACTGTATGGGTTTCTATGTGAAATCATGGGTCTCGGTATGAATATTTAGCTCTCTGGCACGGTAAGGAGCAGAGGTGGTGCCCCAGCCAGTCATCTCAGTCAGTCAGCCCGTGGCACCTGGGTCTGTCCCATGACCTCCAGTCAGCGGGCCTTCGACAATCTGCGTGGCCTCTAAATGCACCTGGCCTGGCACAGGCGCCGTGGTGACGTTACCGCCACTTAGTGACGAACGGCGTTTGTTGTTATAGCTCTCTGTGTGAGTCTATGGGTCTCGAAGTGAATCCATAGATCCCAGTCTTCTGCATATGGCTCGTGTTGATATAGAGCAATGCATGTAATTTTACATTGAGGTGGTTAATGAGTCAGATGATTGCGCCAGGAGTGGCGGAGTGCTGTAACGTTGTGATAGTTCCTTTTGCATTGAGTTGTTACACGTTATGGGTCGCAGGAATCCTGTAAAGAGCTTGCACGATCACTGGGCATTTTTTGCTGTAATGATAAACATCTATCTATCTGTATGGTGAGCACAGTCTCCGCACACTGACTGGAGCAGAGTTTTTAATTTCCATGCGGGCATCGAAACGACACACGAATGGTCATCCGTCTTGAGTGTATCCGTCATGGGTTAATTTAGAAACACAACCTCGAGTACGTGCAACACGTCTGGAGATAATGTGTTCCGAAGGGTCACTGTTGCGTACTTAAACAGCACATTTGCTGCTGCTGCATTGGCAGTGGTGCACAAGCACAACCAAAAAATCAACTCAGCACATTCGTCAATCAATCACTGTGTGTGTGGCCTGAAAACGGAATTGTATATATAATAGGCGACGGTTTGGGCTATGACCCTGCTTTATCGCACAAACGCCAGAGATACAGTGTGGATATTCAGTTGGAGAATGCACTGTTGTATATTTATGTCCGCACGGTGGCGCAGTGGTAACACTTGCGCCTCACATCAATAAAATATGGATTCGATTCCCGCCTCTGGTGCTTTTCTGTGTGGAGTTTGCATGTTCTGTCCGAGTCCGCGTGGGTTTTCGCCGGGTATTTCGATCTCCTCCCATAGTCCAAAGACATGATGCTTAGGATAATTGGCCTGCTGACGAAATTGCCCGCGGTGCCCTGTGATGAAGTGACGTCCTATCCTGGTATAGCCCTGCCTTGCGCCTTCTGTTTTCCGGGATAGACTCCAGCTCAGCGCGACGGTCTACAGCAGGGGTGTCCAAACTTTTTTTCCTGAGGGCCACATACAGAAAAATATACGAAGAACTGGGCCACTCACTAGACATGAGGTATACTGCCTCACTTCTAATGCACTAATATTGGTAAAATCAATCAAATGCAGGTAAATTACGCCAGTGTAGGACGTGAAGGTCTGATGTTTCGTAGTTTGGACACCCCTGCTGTAGAGGATTAAGCGGGGACTGAAATTGAATGGATGTCTGGGTTACATGGCTACAATCACACGACTGTACTCTGGCGTGTCTTTAATGTACGTCTATGTACGTCTATGTGACTCTATGTATATCTGTGTCTCGATGGGTCACGATCTATCTCCGTGGGTCTCTATGTATCTTTGTGAGTATGGGTTTACTGTATGACCCTGTAGTTTGGGTTGCATGGCCACAATCACTTTCGTCATGCAGGAGACGTGGTGCAGCGTTGGCCTGCAGCTGACGTTCTGATGAGGTTGATGGTCACACCAGTGTCTCCAAGGAGGAGGAGGAATGTCAAAGCCAGCATTTGCGATGTTTGGGTCTCGAGTGAGGTGTCTAATCTAGAGGTCAGCATTGTAACTGTTCCATTAACGGGCACGTGGCGGTCGCCGATCGATCCCTCCGCGAATCAATAGATGTCACTATTTGCCCTTGTGGTGCAAATACGAAGCCTCTGTGAGCGGGGCTATCAGTGGAAGTTTTATTTATTTTTATACAGCTACGTCATCGTCGTTCGTGCCAACTGCATCTCTCACAATCCTTGACAAACCGCAGTCACCAACTGGAAGGCAGCAGCGACAGGCGGGTAGTGAGGCACCGGCGCTAATATAGGAATTAACCAAGCTCTGCGGTCCTCTATATATATTAAGGTGTTTTCAGCCGATTGGTAAATGAGTGTTTAGACGTGCGGGATGAAATAGGAGAACCAGGGTAAAACCCTCACATGGTGCTGCGTATATTTATTGGCCTGCGGACTACAATTGCCCCCGGTGCCCTGTGATAGACTGGCGTCCCATCAGGGGTATAGCCCTGCCTTGTTCCCTGTGTCTGCCGTGACAGGCTCCAGCTCACCGCAACACTGCACACGATTACGCGTTTTCTGACAACGAGATCTTCTTCTTCTTTGCGATTCTTCGAAGCACGATGGCTAGCTTCTGGACATGGTCGTCTTTCAGCTTGGCTTCGAGATGAGATGACGTCTTCAAATAGAGATGACCGATGGTGGCGATTCTCGATATGGTGCGCTTTGACGCCCTCCCTTAAGACCGCGCGCTGCCCGTGGGTTGAGGGTAAAATCGCCGCGGTCCCCATTCGTGGAATCTGCGTGAGAATCAAGCGGGGGGAGAGCGAGAGGCACTGTACTGTCGTGAGGCGCGAGAGAGCGAGGAAGCAAGACCAGCCAGAAGAGAGGAGCGCGGAAGAGGAGCGCGTGAGGGAGACAGCGAGATGCTCCAGTGACGACCGTGAGTGATACCCCCAGCGAGGAGCGGGATAGAGAATGACACACAGTTGTGTAGTGAGGAGCGTATAGACTCTAGAGTGAGCGAGTGAGGAGGGTTCGGGAGACAGCGAGAGAGTGAAACCGTGACATACTGTACCCTCTAGTAAGGAGCGTGACACCGTGAGCGGGATACTTTCGTGAATACGCGAGAGATACATACTGTAGTGAGGAGCGTCAGACCGTGAGACGCGAGCGAGAGAGAATGTGAGAGAGACATCGTGATGGTAATAGGGAGTGAGAGTTAACGCGAGTCTCCAGTGTCTGGCGGGAGAGCGGGAGAGGGCTGGTGTCGCCGCGGCTGGCCGTGCGGCCGTGGGACGCCGTCCTCCTCCATCCCGCCTCGCCCAGGAAGCCGCGGTGAGCGTGTCGGGCCGACCTTGCCCAGCGTGGGGAGGTACGGTCAAGCAAAGCTCCACGACCCGCACGGCGCGCTGAGGCCACTCTCATCCAGCAGTGGATTGACAACGGGCTGGGCTACAAACCTGGGAACCCGAGTTCGAATCCCGCTCACGACCAACAACAGTGACGATTTTCTGAACCGGTCCTGGGCCTCCCCTAGGTTAACTCTGCCTCAAATTAGTACCTAGTGCAGTGTGTAAACATTGTCACTAGGGAGACAAAGGCGGCCGGCCGTGGTGCTGGTCACCCACCCCCTCGTGTACCGTGTCGACCTTCATAGGTGCTCGCTAACGGCACTTGCCCCTACAGTCTGTTAAGGCTACACGGGGGATCTTTGTATTGTCCCATGAGGGCATCCCCACACCGTACAGATGGTTGTTGAGGGGAGGTGTTTGAGCATACTTTCATTCGCGTGTTTGTTGTGTCGCAGGAATCCCGCTTCCAGGGCTTGCAAGCTCATTGGGTATACATATAGTTTGTTATTTTCTGATGTGATAATTAACATCTATCTAAATCCATACTTCACAATAGGGTCGGCACCTGCTCTGTTTATCCGCCGATCGCTTTCACTGGGAGCTGCTTTTCTTGGAAATCTCTTGGCTTTGTCGGTTGTGTAATAAACTAATAATACAGCACTCGACACGCTGTCTTCACAAAGTAGCTCTCTTGTCTCCTGCTCTCGTGAGATCATTCGTCTGTCTCCCGTGCAATGTCCGGGTTGTGGTTGTACGTCGGGTGGCAGCCCCGGCGCCTCTCCCCGCGCCTCGGGTCGAGGTGAAGGCGAGCGGGACGGCGCCACAATCCCGGACAGATTTGTCAAAATCTGAGCCATTGGATTTATGGATTAGCAGAGTTCCCGCCCTACGTAACGGTTGTCACGTAAAGAAAACGTGCCGATTCTTTACTATTTAAGCACACCGGTATGTTGGAGAGCGAATGCACGACGTTTAGAATGGAGGTACGACGTTTCGCTGATAGTTGCAATCGGCTTCATCAGGAACAAAGGTTCTGTCGGGTGAGGGGGGTTTACTACACTTATTATTTTTACGTGACCTAGCCCGTAAAAAATAGATATGCTATGGATAACATTGGTCAGGAAAGCCTTCGTGTTAGGTCGAGATCAGTTACAGTTCAAAGGTCTCACAAGACCGGCGTTGATATTGTACACAAACACGTTCTGCCGCTTTGTAAATCCACTGCTGGATGAGGGCCTCGCTACACCGTGTGGGTTGATGGGGTTAGCTGGCGATATCTTTTGCGGGGAGCATAGATGTTAGTGGGGGATTTAGAAGTACAGTACGACAGTTCTTTTTGCGGCACCGCTCTCTGCTGCTCACAACAATGCAACACAAACCTTAGAGCCGCGTGGCAACCTGTTTGTGCGTAGTCTGATATGTTAATGGACTGATCTGTATTTGGCAACAAATGTAAATTTCCAGAAAACACTTAAGGAACGGCGTATGTCGGAGGGTTATGCAACAGAAAAACGTCTGCGATTCCCATTTGTATTTAAACCTGTTGACACACGTTTAAATTTGTGTGCACCTATCAGATGGAAATAGGCGGCCTGTTTTCTTGGTGGCTGTTTAGTGGGGTCACGGCAGAGTGCACCGCTCACGTCTATCCGCCTGTGGCGTCAGGCTGTCCCCGTGTCCTCTGTGTGTGTGTGTCTCAGGTACCGACTGTGATCTTCGGGCGTTGCTGCGTGCGCCATGGCTGACACGGCGAGGTGTGCGATACTCAACGTGCTGAAGGTGGGACCTGCAGTGCTCTCCACGTTTTTATAATGATTATGAGAGGAGAATTATTCAGAGGTGTGATGAACTGCAGGGAGCCCGGGAAGGGGAATGCAGCCACACAATAAGCCGGTGCTAACATTTGCCAAACAGTGCGTCTTCCATGATGTTACCAGCCAAATAGTGTGGTTTTTTTTACCTACGGGAGAAAACCTGAGTACCCGTCAAAAAACCACACGGACACGGAGAGAACACACAAACCCCATACATGACGTGATACAATGCGGGTTATAAACCTGAGTGCTAAATCGTTCAGAAGAATCGACTCTTAGGTTCTATGGTAGCCCCAAATCCAGACAGTTCAGTGAATCGCTGTTGGCTGTGGTCGCGCCTCTGCTTCCCGCGTTGTGGCGCCGCGCGAGCAGGGCGTGCGGGACTCCATCTGGGGGATGAGCGCCGTCCTGCGCCTGGACAAGCGTGTGGAGCGAGAGCGCGAGAAGCAGCGCGAGCGGAGACGCAAGGGACCCGACTGGAAGGAGGAGTGAGCGCTCCGCACGCACCGCACACGGCTAACTGCCACGCGTTGCGGTTATACCGTTGAGTGTCGACACATCTGAGTCGATCCGTTAATGATGCGTCACAGTTATAAAGTTGTATAATTACTCAATGCAGGCACACCACGGCTGTTATCCAGCGATGTGGTGGCGAGGGTTGGTACGTCACGGAAATTCGTGAAACGCCCTACCCCATGGGTGTCGCAGTGCCATGCTGTGGTGGTAGGACAGCAAGTGGGTTCAATCACACCCGGTTTCCATCTGTCCACAGATTGAGTGTTTCCACCCTGTACACGCGTGAGTTTTCTCCGCGCATTCCGGATTACTTCCACACGTGTAAACACTAATTTATGGATTTGGCAAAAAATCCAAATACAGGACAGCAGATCTTGGGAAAATCGCTGGCACCGATTGAGGCTGCCTTCCTGCCTGTCTGCGGTTTGTTGCCGATTATGGCAGAGCTCAAGTCACAGTGGCGAATGCAAAAAATGAGAGTCATGAGATTGTTTATCCCAGTCTAGTCTATCACGTACATTCCAGAGAGCAATGAGACACCGAACTCGGTGTTGAGTAAAAACAACACGAACCGAGCTTCAATAGAATTCAGGGGGCCTCTGTCGTCAGTGGTGTAACATGATCTCTCATGTTGCCTTCATAACATTTTGACTGTGGCATTTCCTCTCACTGTGATGTCAACATTGCATCACCTAATACAACTGATGAATGTCAGTTTATTTTCATGAACCTTTTGTGCCGAATAAAAATGTAGCAAAACACCATGGGCCAGATTCATATGTTGGTTAATGTTCTTTTCCATCCGATTACCCGAAATGTTTTTTCCGTTTGTGTGGTTTCTTTTCGGCAAGGTATGAGTGTGGCCGAAAATGACGTCTGTGCAGAGTTCATACTAACGCGCCCGTAATTTTCCTTCCACACTTTTTTTAGTGAGCCAAAGATCGTGATACGTATTCTGCAGTGCTGCGCATGGAACGGGGGCATCTTCTGGGTGAGTGCGTGATTTAAACTTTTGTAGTTTTGCGAGTGCCACATCATTATCAGTACCCACTTAATCCCGTACAGGGTCGTGGAGGGGAGGGCTGGAGCTGATCTCGGCAGACACAAGGCGCAAGGCAGGACTATACCCAGGATGGTGCGCCACTCCATTGCAGGGCACTAGGGGCAATTTAGTCAGCAGGCCAATTAACCTAGGCAGCATATCTTTGGGCTGTTGGAGGAAATTGGAATCCCCAGCGAAAAACCCACGCAGACATGGGGAGAACGTGCAAACCCCACACAGAAAGGCACCCGAACCAGTAATTGAACCCGGGATTTCTTATTCACATTTTATCCGCAGAACGCCAGGGCTGTACGTCCCGCTTATTGATTACTATTCTAAGACTTTAACACTATTTCAGCTTTAAATTCCCACGTTTTCACCATCAGCCCTTTTCGGCACACGAGATCGCCCTTAGTGCAGGTACTCTGCTAGTGATTCTAATTGTGAATTGTATGTGTTTTTTTGCAGCTTTCAATCCAGCTATTTTACAGCGTGTTCATCCCGGCGCTGCAGGCGCTCACGGCATTGGTGTTCTCCAGGTTCATTCAGGGTGAGCGTGCGGTGTGACCGCGACCGCCTCGCCGGCCGCTCCGTCGCGAGCTCCAACACGCTGACAGCACCTGGCCCTATAGTCTGTTTAGGCTATACGAGGGATCGCTGTCTTTGGTGACGTGGCGTTGCTGTGCGTTGTGGTGCACGAGGCAGGAGGGGCAGAGAGCCTGCACCTCGGGGTGTGGCGTTGGCTCGAGTTCATCCTCTCCTCCATCTTCGGGGCGCTGTGGGTGCTGCCGCTCTTTCTGCTCAGCAAGATCGTCAACGCGATCTGGTTCCAGGCGAGCGCACCCAGAGACGCGGCGCCGGGCGGAATCTCCTTACCGCTAATAATATTACACTGTATAACCCACACAGAATCCGTTCAATGGCGAAGATATCTGTATAAAGGTAGAACGACTCAGAGGTGCGAAGAAATCACAGAGAGGCGTGGGGGGGAAGCCAAGTGGTTAGCTGGTGCCAACAAATATTTGCCAGACACTGCATCCTATATATTATTATGCTATCAGCTAATTCATGTTATTTTTAGTTATGGGATGAAACTGGAGAACCCGGAGGTAAACAAATGCAGAACAGGAGAGAACGCACAAACTCTACATAGAAAGATGGCAGACACGGGAATCGAACTGCCTTAGCAGGACCCTCTTTTTGTGAGGCCCAGATGTTACCAATGAGCATCCTTCTACCCTGCCACTCTCTGTGAAAGAGAGCACGCACACGTGTTTAAACGATGCTCTTGCTGCCCTGCGGTGTCTGTCTGCACAGGACATCGCTGACCTGGCCTACTTGGGGTCGCGAGGAGGGAAGTCTCACTCCTTCCCCAGCCTCAGCAAGTTTGTTGCGGATCTGCTGTTCAGCTTGTTACTGCAGGCACTCTTCCTCATACAGGTGAACCATATCGTGATCAATAGCCCTACGCTGCCAAAACCATTTTCCCTGAACCTCTGGTATTTAGACGGAATGTTTGGTATTTATGCTAAAACGTATTTACACTGAATCTCACACATATTGGTGCATTTACCCTGAATCTTGGTCATTTACCCTGAATCTTTGGGTTTTCACATTGAATATTCTCCATTCACGCTAAATTGGCCAAACCAAAGCAACGCAAAAAGATCGTGTAGCATGGTGGCAGAAACATCCCTTGCTGCATGGCTCGGCTGCCTTGTTAATGTCTGCATCCTGCGGGCCGCCTATGACCTCGCGTTTACACTGCTGTGTTTGTCGGTTTAACCGGTGTTAGGCTCGATCCGCTCTTTGTGAAGAACAACACGGGTTAACTGACAGATGATCGCTCGCGCGTGTGTAAACACCACTACTAGGGAGACAAAGGCGGCCGGGTGCGGTGCTGGCCACCAACTCCTTCGTGGACCATGCCGGCCTTTATACGTGCGCGGTAACCACACTTGCCCCAAAAGGCAGTTTAGGCTATAATGGGCATCTTTATCGTACCTTTGTGTCGTGTGTGTGTGTGCGTGCGTGCGCGTGCCTTGCGCAGGGCCTCAGTGTAAGCTGGATTCCCATCCCGGGCGTGGGGCAGATCGTGGGGACAGTGCACATGTCCCTGCTCTACTCTCTCTACTGCTTCGAGTACAAGTGGTTTAACATGGGTACGCACACGTCACGTCTGCCGCATGTTAAACCATCGCATATGCGGCTGTTCCGTAGAAAATCGTCTCCCACAGCAGGGTTCTTCGCCTGGCGGCCCTTGGGCCACATCTGCCCACCGGCCCTCATTAGTGTTAATAGCAGAGTACCCACCGTACGGGCAATCTAGTTCCAAGGATGTAACACGTTCTTCTGACGTCTCTCGTTGGTGATGGTTTGATTTGGATTACTTACTGCGCTTGGCAAACCGGATTAGTCACAGGTGGTTGAATCCCAGGTTTGAATCCAGGACTGGCTCAGTGCTGTAAGTCGGTATCAACCCCCTGAGTCACCCAGCCACCTTCACGTGGTTTTAGGGGCTCTTTGTAATAGAACATGATTTAGTTTATGAACTAATAAAACATTGATGAATAAGACAGCGTGTTGAGCGTTCCTCTTCTCTGCTTCGCAACGTTGCGCCTCCCACGACGGAGGCGTGTCTGAAGATGCCTCCCGCGTTGGAGGCAGAACGTCGCGAAGGAGAGCGGAGGAACGCTCATCGCGACTATCCGAAAAGAGCAGCTGAGAGCAATTCTCACAATGCAGTTGCATGACCTCAGGTAGAAGAGATCCGAGTTAATTTCCGAGTGCACTGTTGCGTAACCGGTCCTCCCCCCACGGCCCCCGTTCTCGTGTCGTGTCTGTCCCCGCGGCGCCGACAGGCGTGGGTGTGCACCAGCGTGTGGCGCTGGTCGAGGGGAACTGGCCGTACCACCTGGGCTTCGGGCTCCCGCTCGCCGTCCTCACCTCCCTGCCGCAGTCCTACCTCATCAGGTACGCGCAGCTGCACTGCCCTCGGCATGGCCTCCGCTGAACGAAGCCCCTTCTCTGAACGTTATTTCATTTGTTCGTTATCAATACCCGCTAAATGCCGGTATTGATAACAGTGAGCCGGAGCCTATTCTGGCAGACACAGGGTACCGGGGTCAATTTAGTCAGCAGGCCAACTATATGTCTATATGTTTATATATATCCCGTTCTCCCTGGTAATTCAATTCAATTCAACTTTATTTGTCAACTCTACCATATACCGTGGATTCTTTCCTCCCCCTACATTCTACACTGGAGTCGCCTGGTGAGGAACTTTCCCTTCCGCGTCCCCTCTCACTGCGCACGACCACGGGAAGCAAATTCAGACACGGCTCACGTCAGTGGCAAGTGATATCTGAATCTGTTCTAACAGCACTTGCCCCAACATTGTGTGAAAGGCTGTATGGGCCGTCTTTGTCTTTATCTATTTTAATTATTGTTAGCAATTCGCATGTTTGTTGTGTCGCAGGAGTCCCGTAAAGAGCTTGCAAGCTCACTGGGTATATTTGTTCTGTAATTATAAACGTCTATCTATATCTATCTTGTGTGTGCGTGCAGCGGGTGTGTGTTCTCAATCCTCTTTCCGCTCTTCATAATCAGCGGCAACGAAGCAAAGCCACCACAGGAGCCCTTGTGAGTACACACACATACAGCCCCCTTGCACACACATACACACACATACACAGGGTTATCAAAAACAGGTGTTCTAGTTTGATATCACAACACCAATGAAATACGTGATCCATTGTGCATCCAATACAATTTGTAGATATCTACTGACATTTTCCATAACTGCAACTAGGATTCCTAAAGTGATGTTCTCCGTACCAAATTGATCAATGCTTGTCCGGATCGCCGTCCGACACACCGGTGTGCTAAAAAAACTGGCTGTGTCGGGTGGAGGAGGGGCGCACGACACAACACGACCATTTCACTCACGTGGCAAACTTACCCAAAAATCGATTAGTTGCTGAAAGCGTCATAAAATAAAAACCCAATGCTGGAGCCTCTTGAAAAAGAGTCCTAAGGCTCTGTGGTTTTCCTCGGATAAATAAGTAAATTATAATAATTAATGCCAGTCGTTAATTGTGTAATGACCGCATGATCCCTATGCAGCAAGAGTAACAACGTTGGCAAATTGCATCACCTGATGTTCTCTTCTTTGTGCGCGCGCGCGTGTGTGTGTGCATGCATGTGTGCGCGCGTGTGTGTGCACTTTGGCAGTGAGTTCCCGTTAAGGCTGTTTTCCATGGCCGTCTCCCTTAGCAACCAGTTGTTCCACACGACGCTACATCCCCGCCATCAGCCGGCGCAGCAGGCGGCGCGTTAGAGGTACCGCTCGTAACGCACAACGGCCCGGGCTGGGGGCACGTACAGACACGTCGGGACTTACAGGGTTACGCGCAGACCACAGTACTTACACATAGACGCTGACGGGGCTACACACAGACCGCAGTACACAGAGCTGAACGTAGAGGGTTACACACTGACCGGTACGGACAGATACATACACAAGACAGGTTTACACCCAGGCCAAGATATGTACAGATATATAGACACGTAACAGGGTTATACGCAGACTAGCATAGGTACAGATGCATAAAGACACATATAGGGTTTCACACAGAGTAGGAAATGTACAGGTGCATATAGACACATACTGTGTTATTCACAGGACCACAATACTTACAAATACGTATAGCTAGAGACAGGGTTACACGTGGGTTGGGACAGACACCAGCACGCACAGGCTGGTATACGTACCAGTCCACGCAGGTTGGTATTTGTACAGCACAAAGGCCACGATACGTACAAAATCTTGTGAAGTAATGGTTCATGCGGTGGCGATTCGATGAGTTGTCATGGTTTTGGGTCATGAGTTGATTCAAGAACCGGTTGTTGCTCGTCTGGCCTGTGCCGTCCCGTTTGTGTCGTCTCGTTCGTCACCTCTTGTTGGTTATGTTCGGATGAATCTACGTTTGCATGTGATTTATGTATAATTCACAGAAAGTGTAAATAATCAATCCTTCAGGCACACCTCTGATGCGTGGGCAGTGAGTGTAATAGGCACTTTACGAGGAATCGATTAAAACTGATTCTTACACAGCAATGCGTGCAATTCGTTGTGCGCGTGAGAATATATTCATTATGATGCATGCAAATCACATGCAAATTATACTCCCACGTTTAGGATAATGGCGCAAGATTTATTTACAAATGAGAACAATACAAATGAGGTGGTAAAAACAAAGCAAACAAATGCTAATCCTTGACTCGAACCTTCAGCCCATATGGTGATAACTTGAAATTACCGGAGGGGTCAGCGGTTAAATGCCTCAAGTGTAAGAATCAATTTTATTGGACATATTTTTACCTGTGCGCTAAGCACACACACACACGTATACACACACTTGTAAGGTTGTGCCCTTTTCTGCATTGCTTTGTCCATCTAACCCCACGCGGCCACTGGTAAACATGCGAACAAACCAATATCTCACACGTCCGTGACGCACAATTGTATGGAATCTACCTGGCTCCCAGCCAGATAGAGGCAGGTCCTCACCAGCCCAGTTTTAGCCCAATTTTATACTGGGTTAGCTCAATGGCAGTCCTTCTCAGTATCATGTGTTAAGCGAAGACGCAACCAAAAAGACCAGTAGCTATTGCCGTGTGACTGCGCATCTGGGCTCTGGGTGCTGGGTTGTCCGGCACCATTTGTAAACTTTGTGAGAACAGAAACGCTTGTAAATCATGTGTAGGTACTCCGTTACAGCACCCTGGTGATATCATCTGATGTTAAGACAACTGGGGGGTGTGACATCGCATTGCCATCACACGTTTCTGCATTGGACTGCATCGTTTTCTTTTTGTCCCCACTAGCAGGTTACCCGTCCTTCCGGTGGTTTTGTGGTAAATGTGTAACAAGTTCTTCTGACGTCTCTTGTCGATGACGTTTTCTATTGACATGACTGCTTTGACCTGGATTTGCTCCTCCTTTCCTTTTGTGAATATTTCTGGCTCTGAAGTTTAAGAAGAGTAGTTAATAAGTGAGAGGAAAATCTGAAAAAAGCCTTGGTTTTGTGCAGATCAAATTTGCACTTACGAAGGATTCAAACCCGATATCCTCTTTCAAACATACCGCATAAAACATTTGCTCCATCATACACAGAAGACGTGTGATGCTTCAAACTTGTGCCCAGACAGTGCGAGAAGCACAGCCGAAGCTTCGAGGTGGGACACTTTATTTTCACCCGTATTTAACGGACATCAGGGCACAGCGGGTTTATGTGAGATGATCAAGATTGGCTGCTGATGCCTCAGTGAAGGTGGACCCGTGGACGTCGCCAGAATTAGACGATGCCAGCCGGGCCGCTGTGCAGAACTGCCACAAAAATGAACCCAGCAGGATGAGGCGACGGCATTTTGAAGCTGCACTTCTTAGCATTGCTCTCTCAAGAGCTGCACTTTTGAGGTTGCCGCGTCTTGTATTCCTCCTCTCTGCTTTCCTTCTTCCCTCGTTGGAGGCGTCATCAGGTTAATGGATGCTCTCGAGAGCAATTCTCATACATCGAGCCGAATTTTTTTTCTTTAATGGGTTTCTTATGTGCTGCACAAGTCTGTTAAACGTGATAGGCACTGCGTGTTTTGGGTTGCGTCTAAACTACGCCATCGTAAAAGTGCATATTTTAAGATTTTAAATGCGGTTTTTTTTCGAATGGTTTTTTTTAAGTTGCGTAAACGGTGTGCCATTTAAAAATATGACAAGATTATTATGGGTCTCGGGTTATCATGCTTGACTCGCAAACAAAAATCGTGAGTTCAAATTAGAGTCGGGAGGCGATCATCATCCGTCCAAGGTTGATAAACTTAGTACCGCTTTGTGGGAAGTCAGGCGATAGGCCTAGGGAGAAAGTGAACCACCATTGGAATGTGTATTGCCACCAACGGCTCGGGCCCACCAGCTCAGACGAGTGCTGATATTTACTCGGACATTCGCGAAAATGAGATTGACCGGTGTGAGTGACATTGCAGTGATTCGTGTAGGACAGGCTGGGACACAGGGTCTAGGTGACATCACTCGGGTGCTTCCATGGTGAACTTACCCCAGGCTGTCCCATAAGACCTTCAAACTGGTGTGAGAAAGTGTGGGACACGCAGCCCAAGCGTGGAGCTGCAAGAGCAATTTTTTTTTGTGATTTGAGATATCTGAGGATGGCTCGGTTATGATAACATGTTCCCAGATATCAGGGTGGGGAACCTATGACCTACGGGCCACATAGGGCTTCATTTCATACGGCCCATGGCCACTTTAGGCCTCCCACTTAGAAACGGCCTGCAAGAAGTACATTTCACTGCAAGCGTCCTCGCTGCACTGATCAGATACTGATTTAGTTTTTACGTTTCAACTGGGCATTCAGTCACTTGGGCTGCTTAGAGTGGCAGAAGTAATTGAGGTGCGTGTGTGTGAATGTGTGACCCACAGAAGGTGTTATAAAGTCCCAACCGGCCCTTAGTAAGGAAAAAGAACCCACCCTGATTAATATCACAGATTGTGCTGGTCAAGGGTGGGTCTGGCTGTGGACGAGCCTGGCAAGCGCTGGACATAGCGATGAAGCTGTGACCCTGATAGGCGCTCCAGGCTGACAGGCATGCCAGTGTGAAACACCGCGACACCCACGTCAGCTCACGTTGAGGTCACACATGGCACGATCCCAATAGAGAACACTACACATTACCGGTCACGTACTGTGTCCGGCGCGCTCGAATCGCAATCAGAAGGATTCGCCAATTCGAATCTCCGTCTATCATCGCTCTACGGTAGTAAATGAGTACCTCCTTGTAGGACGTCAATGGTGGTGCTTTGTAAAGACTAAGCCATGCGCCATAAGAATGTGGAATTTCCACCACTGGCTCACGGCTGCAGAAGGATAAGCACCATCCCAGGGCAGTTTGAGCCGGGAGAAAACGTTTACCTCTTTTATTTGCCACAAAAACATCATCCCTGGAGGTGCGCATTGAGGTAGTCGCGTGTTGTGGGAGTAGGCGCGCAAGTGTCTGCAGAAGTGGAAGCTTACAGGCCATGGCGAACCTGAATCTGTTGTAACGTGCACTGTTGATCGTTGTTACCTATGAGTAAAGCATTTTAAATGAACGTATGTGTTTATGATTCACTTGTCTGGTGGTGTTTCTGCATAGAGTACAAAACATCAGATTTACTTGTACGTGTGAATGCGTGGTATGGTTGTCGTGCATAAAATGCTAAATCGCACATATGTGATTTTACGTGTTTTGCACCAAGATGGGCCTAGGTTCAATTCCCGGCTCGGGTGCCTTTCTGTGTGGACTTTGCATGTTCTCCCCATGTGCACGTGGGGTTTTGCCGGGTACCCCGGTTTACTCCCACAGTCCCAAAAAACATGCTGTTGCCTAACCTAATTGGCCTGCTGCCTGCCTGCAATGCCCTCTGACTGACTGGCATCTTACCCTGGGTGTAACCCTGCCTTGCGCCCTGTGTCTGCCGGGTTAGACCCCGCTCACCACTCCGCGACCCTCTAGAGGATTAAGCGGCTACTGCATTGGTAATGAATGTAAATTCTGTGTTGCAATTAGGTCCATTGCATTGTGAGACCATTTGGTGGGATTGCTTTAAAGCATGTTTTATTGGAAAAAAAGTACTGAAAGTCGACCTTTTTGTGTTAAGTCATATTTAATGCCCATCGTGTTTCAAGCTTCGATAACAGCCTCAAACTGATTTATCCGCACTGTGGATTGTTTCTCGATATACCAGGAATACATTCGCAAGTTTTACATGTTCTGTGATGCCTAATTAACTGCTGCAAGTGAAATACTTAAATATAGGCAATTCAGACTAGACCATTTTTTTTTATAACCCTGCCACCCAAATTCTCAAAGATGGGTTTGTCCACACATCAACAAGTGCCTTCCCTTGCGATTTCGTCACAAATACAATCAAGCGAGAGATAACTTTTAGAAATATTTATTTATCTGCTCAAACCAACATTTCAAGAATTACGATAATCAGTAAAATTAATACGGTAAGAACTATTCAATAAAACGAATTTATTACAGAAATAATTTAATAGTTGATTTTAATAACATACTATCATCTGGCCGAGGCTGCCAGTACACGGCAGCGTCAACAACCACATTTGGCTGTAATTAATTAACTTGCCCATGTTGTGCCTGGGAGCGTGGTCTGTGTGAATGCAGCAAGTGGGACAAAGCAGCGATCACTGCTGGTGCTGCGGTGAGTGCAGTTGAATGTGCCTTGTCTCAATCTCTGATCCCAGCGCCACCAACACCGCCGCTGCCGCTGAACATCGCGCTGTCGGACGCCGACATCTGCAGCACTTCCTGGCAGGTCTGGTAGACTTCCACGAGGCAGTCGAGTCGTGGCTTCAGCTTCTGTGTGGCACAGGAACACGGATCAAGTCAGCGTACGAGGAATGTGGACGATCAACAACAAAGAAGCAACGCATTGAGGCTCCCTATCGCTCTCATGACTATCGATTTCATCTCACTAATTTTTCTTGCCCACAGCTATATTATTTATATTTATCCATCCATTTTCTAAACTGCTTGTACTGGTGAGGGTCGCAGTGGTAGCCGTCCAAGGAGGGTGGACCAGACATCCCTTTCCTCAGCAACATAGCAATTATGTTAAACATATATACACAATATATCTCCCAGCTTGTTATGGCTCGGCAAGCCACTCCAAGAACCTTTATGGGGCCGCATCTGGCTCGCTGGCCACCAGTTGTAGGGTCCAGTCACAGAGGAGGTGCTGTGCTGTGTGTGTTGACCACCGCAGCTGTGCCCGGTTCACCGACAAGCTGCCGGGTGGTGCGGTGGGCTGTGGTCTCACCGCAAACACTGGGATGGTGCCGGAGATCCTCTCGGGGCAAGCAGGATCCTTCAGCAGGACACTCATGTGGTACAGTATTTGCTGCTATAAAACAAACAAATACTGTCAGTCACCGACGTGAAGCCAAAACGTACAGCCTTATAAAGGTAACGTGCATAAACTGGCACGTGCTGAAATTAGTAATACAGAAATACCCTATACTAATCCAGCAGAGCCTCACTAAATCTCAAGACACTCTTAAAGAGGCTCGTGCATTGGGACATTTGGATGATTCCTACTTTAATGATGTATTACACTTGCTTAACCAGGAAGGCCTCACTGAGTCTTTTAAAAATGTATTTTGCATAAGGGTTGTACAGAGTCTTTGAAACCAGGACGATGGTTGGTCCATGTTTCCAATGAAAATATTTGCCAAGTAATATTTGTTACATTTGAGAAAATTCAGACTGTAACGCCGAAACGCAATGGCCGATTATTTTTTCGGACATCACAGGGATCCTTAACGTCCGATCTGAAAGCCGACGGCGCGTAGTACGTTACGGTAAATACACCCGCAGTAAATTTAACACTTGGTATTTACCGGGGCGGCCTACCAGACACGACGCACCAACATCCGCAACGAGCGGCCAATGGGGGAGCGGCGGGCAGCGCACACACCGCTCCGCCGTCAGATTTTCGTCCGCCGTGCGAGTGAGCACTGCCCGCGCCGCGCGGCACTGACCGCGTGGATGACCTCGTTGATGACGATGTCCTTGACGCGCGCCATCTCGATGAAGGTGGCGTGCTGGCGCCCGGACGCGTAGTGGCGCGTCAGCTGAACCCCGGTGGCCGCGATGAGCAGCACGCACTCGTGCTCCACCTTCACCGTGTGCAGGTAGAGCATCAGCGACACCATGAACACCAGGATGAAGACGGTGAGCACCGCGGTGCTCTGGAAAGAAACACGCGACCGCACGCCAGCGTAAGTGCACACGCGTGCACGATACGATGTGTGTGTGCGACACCCCCACTCCGAAACTAGTGACAACACACCGATGGACAGGTCTCGTAACTTATCTGGGCAACATCAAACGTCATAAAGTTTTCCTGGTGCTCCAATGAGCAGTGAGGCATCGGGCTCCACCAACAATCACCCAAGCTCTGCGGTCCTCTATATATAAAGGTGTTTTGGCCAGTGAACTAATCAGCCTGTCCCACCCCACCGGCGCGCCCGTGTCGCTTCCCCACTGCCCGGGGGGCCCACCTGAAGCAGCAGGTGCGTGGCGTAGGCCGCGACCCAGAGCGCGCAGGTGGTGCCCAGCAGCGCGCTGAGGGAGACGCGGGGCGCACTCAGGGTCAGCTCCCGGCTGAGCGGGCCCGGCCGCGCCGCGCTCAGCCACAGGGGTCCGCCGCCACACGCGGACCGCAGCTCCCGCCGGGGAGAAGACGAGCCCCACGGGCCCGCGCCGCCGCTCTCCATGGCGCGCGGGACAGTGGCGGCAGGTGGATGAGAGGAATGCGGGAGAGGCGCGATGGGGCCCCTTTCCTCGCCTCGTTGTCACGGAGCTGGGCGATACCGCCGCTCTGGGTCCGCGACAATTTGACACTTAACGTGATTCGTTTATTGTTTTTTCCGTAAACAAACCATGAAGGGACCGCGGTAATGTGACATATAATTATGTACTGTATCAGTATGCAGTAGAATTATGAATTAATGCTATTAAAACCTCCGCGTCAAATGTTAAACGCAGTTACGTTGCTGTTTGTGTGTGTATATGTAATAATCTTCTTTGCGATTCCTCGAAGCGCGATGGTTAAATTACAGTTTCCCATTTTCTTACACAGCCCCTTGCATTTTCATTGAACTCCGCAAGGTCTATCAATATACCCCTAGGTAAGATGGCCGCCAGGCTTCACCCGTCACGTGACCCCCCTCGCTCTCAGGGCGGGAAATTGAGCGGCAACTGGAACGAACCTGGATCGATTCAATAGTCTATATTAAGAATCGATCTCTGCGTTACCTTGAATTTAGACCAAACTGTCCGTTAATAAATCGTCAATTTTCGACGTAATATACGATATCGGCCACTAAATAGTGGAAACGGCTCGTCTGCTATGGGATTCTGCGCAATTCACAGCGGTTAAACCTGAACCGATATCCGGATCGAATCGTGACGCGGGGCATCGTGTTAAATCGGATCGTGGATGGGCTGGATCATTGCAAGCAAGCGTTTAAGGGGCTCCTTGCTAGCTGGCTGCACCGAGTAAACTCGAAGGCGACCCAGCTACCGCCGTAGCGAGGAGAGGTCAAGACCCGGCTGAGGTTGTCACAGGTGTGCTTGGCCCCTTGTTGCGTATTTATGCGTTAATTGATTCTCTCCCGGGACAGGCGCGTGGGACTAGTGGGGTCTGCTGGGAACGGGCGATGCTGCCCGGCACGAATATGTAGGCCGCACACTGTTGGAGTATGTTTTATTCAATCCTATTACATTTACAGTGCTGTAGCGATTACGTTGAGTTTTGATGTGTTGTGCGGGTTGTGCTTTTTTAATCTCTAAGATGTATATAATTTTGACGTTAACGATTTATATATTAGTGCAGCGTTACTCATGATTTCATTAATGCATTTACCTCAGAGTCTCGGGGATATTTCTTCAGGAGTCTCCTGTGTTGGGATGTTTGGCCAATTGTATCACAGCGATTGACAAGACGGTTGTCACCGAATCTTCTTCTTCTTCTTTGCGATTCTTCGAAGCACGATGGTCAGCTTCTGGACATCGTTGTCTTTCAGCTCGGCCTCGAAGTGTTTGGTAGAATTCGCAGGCAATACCAAGTATTACCTGACCGGGATCGCGACGTGAACGCTTCTACCTTGACCCCCACCGAATAACAGGGTGGTACAAACCCCTCGTGCTGGATTCACGAGTTGCAGTCATACGATGGTACCTGCTTTTTGGAGTATGGAATTTCAACCACTGGCCCAGATTAGTGGAGCGCCGCGATATTGTTTAAAGAAATAATTTGGTCCACTGGACTTTTTTTGCCGTACAAAAACTGTAAAATATACGAGGTTTAACCCTTTCATTGTTAAGTCACAACCGTTATCATTGCTATTATATTTGTCTCTGGTGTCAAAATCCACACTGGTGGCAGTAGTGTGTTCAGTATAATTTTATACACCAATCCCATGGAATGTTGCTAAAAATTCTAAATGGAAAACACCAAAACCGGCATAGGTAATACGATTGTAAACATGGCTTTTGAAGGTCATTGGTAGAGTGGACACCTATCGTAAGACAAAGCTTAGCAGTATGAACCATGTTCTTGTATCTAATTGTGACAGTGTGGGAGTGGTGATATTGCTGTAAGCGTTATCCTTGAAAGACAATTCGACATTCTAATCAAATAGCGATGGTGATGAGACTTAACATTGGACTCCACTGTGCAGCATCCTTAGAATTTGGCAGAATGAAGTGATGGTAAGGAATAGCAATATAAACGACGTTGACTCTAATTGGTATCTTAATCCTGAGCCGCCTGGCCACTGTGTGTTTGATTGGCAGGCCGCGTTGAGGTGCCGTGGAGGGAAGGGGTGAGTGAGTGATGGACAGGTCCCAGGTTCGCACGGAGGGGAGGCTGGAGGTGCGAGGGTTAGAGCTGGAGGTGAGGATGGAGGCGGGCAGCTCCACCCTGAACGTGGAGGTGCAGGACCCCTACACCGGAGACTGTTGGAGGGCGGACTTCCAGCCATCGTGTACGTGAACATTTCACACAGGCATCTGCACAGTCTGTGTTTGTGGATGTGTGTGCGTGCATATCACATCAGCGTGCTCCTGCAGGCGAGGCTGTTTTCGCATATATCCCACATGCCCAGTTAAACTCATTCCCAAGCAGCTACAAGTTGGCTGGATAGAGGGGGTTAAATGGGCATGACATGGGCTAGAAATGAGATGGGCTGATGTACTAAAGGAGATTATGGAGCTAAGTGGACTTGCCACTGACTGGTTCCTGTGATGTCAAATTAGCCTCTGGAGGGACTATGTAAATTACGCTATTGAGAAGTTGGAAACAGTTGCCCTCCAACTATAATGGAGGGCAGAGCAGAAATGCTCACAACAACGAGTGGAGGCCTGGGTGGATAAAACGCAACAGGTTGGCATAATGGAGAGCACAAGTGATGCATTCGTTGGTCAACTCGGTCAACCCATAACACCTGGTTCTCTCCCTTGACCCCTGCCAGAAGCAAGCCTTCTCAATTCACGTGGCCTCAAGTTGCACATAGCCTCGGATAAGTGCTGTGGTGACATCTCCGCCACTAACTGGAAAATGTCAGACCTTGTTCTTGTGGATTGACGTGTATGTGTGTTTACACGTCCGTGGATATGTGTCGACATGCACGCGTGATTTTTTTGTAGACGTTGAAGATCTGACGCATAAAACGGGAAACTTCAAGCAGTTTTCCGTGTTCTGCAGCATGCTCGAGTCGGCCATAACGCAGGTGAGAGCGTCTCCGATTCCTCCGCCGCGGGTTCTCGAGCCTCGCTGGACCGAGAGCTGCTCGCAGCTGGTGTCAGCTTCTCCGTGAGTTTACAGTACAAATGAAAGAAAGTAAAAAATACAGCAGATGAGATGGTGCAAAGCTACAGTGAAAACAAAAAAGAGGCGGGTGGCAAAGAACCAACAGTTGCCCTTTGGCGAGAGTCACCATGGGAATGTGAAATTTTCATCCCAACACTCGTTTGAGCAGGAGAACTCTGACTGTTTTCGTTGACCCAAATCGGTTGTTTATCCAGAGCAGCGAGTCGGTGAGCCTTGACCTCCTGACCTATGCCGACCTGGAGCGAATGAGGAGCCGTAAAGGCGGGCCGGCAACGCGGTCAGCGTTGCATCCCCCCTCCGCCGCCACCGCCGCCGCCACTCCCGGTGGCGCCGCCAACCCAGCACTCAACTCCAAGCGCTATCTCATTCTCATCTACACGGTGGAGTTTGACAGGTGCCCCGCCAGCAGCATCAGCAGCAACAGAATCAATGTCTTAATGCAAATGTGTGATGTAGGTTTTCACGGCTTGATATAAGAGAATTGCTCCCAAGAGCTTCTCTTTCAGGATAGCCGTGTCCAGTGTACCTCCTCCCATCATCAGGCTTTAACATGATCAGGTATTAACTTGATGATGCCTCCAACATGGGAGGCGAAATATCACGACGGAGAGCGGAGGAACGCTTGACACGGCTATCCCAAAAGAGCAGCGCTTAATAGACTGTTTGGCCAGGTGTCGTTAGTGAGGAGCACCTCCGAAGGCTGGAAGGACACACGAGGGGTTGGGTGGTGAGTACCACACCCGGCCGCCGTGTTTGCACACGGCAACAAGTACTTATTTAAGGCCGAGTCGACGTAGGGGAGTCCCAGGACCAGTTCAGATAGTCGTCACTGGAGTCGGCGCTGAGTGGGACTCGCCGCGGGTAACCGTCCGCCGTTTGCCCGTCCGCCCTGCGCAGGATCCACTACCCGCTGGCGCTAGGCTACGCGGGGCGCCCCGACACCGCCACTCTGCAGAGAGCCGTGCGCCAGCTGCGGGAGGAGCTGTCCCACCTGCGGGGTCACCCAGCTGTTGTGCAGGACCACAGGCACAGGGAGTGAGTGCAGCAGCAGCAATAGTAGCAGCCACACTCACCTCTGAGCCCGTCGCCGCCATTGTTTAGTTCCTATGTACTGATGTGCCATGTGCACTTTGTATACATTGTACAGTTTGTACATGTCATTTATTTAACAGGATGCTGCCCTGATTGTAATGGTATGCACACCTGTCTTGCATAGCAGATATATAGATGTTTATTATTACAGCAGAAAATACCCAGTGAGCTTGCTAACTCTTTGCGACACAACGGACACGCAAATTGACAAACACAATTAACCACAAAAACATAAAGTAAACATTTACACGCAGCATTGCACAAGACATAAGTGACCAAATAAAAACTAAAAATACACAGTAGTTTAAACGGTTCAATATTGCGATGGGATACATTATAAGGAGTTTATTGCACGTCAAAAAAGCGAACATAGGCACCCAGAGGTTGTCTGTTTGATCTCCCATCACAGCAGTTGAAACTACGGATAAGTTCGTTACATCACACTAACTCTCTCCACCCGGCAGTATAAATGAGTACACCACAGTTAGTTCATAGACAGATCACATGTGGTGAGGTAAAGTGTGGGTACTCCCACCCTTTCCTAGACGTGAAAAACCCTTTAGTGGGGCTCCTAGAGCCTCCTTTGGCGGAGGCCCTTCTGCCAGCAGTGGCACGAGCAAGCAATTGCAAAACCGCACCTTTACCTTTCCCCTTTTAGGCTATGTAAACCTTCACACCCTCAGGTCGTCACCAATCGGAGACCAGTTTTTTCTAAAGCCTCCTCCCCGTCGTGCAACAGGTTGGAGTCTCTCCAGCGCGACAAACGCGAGCTGGAGGCTCTCGTTGCCCGGCTGCAGAAGAGAGCGGAGGGTGACGGCGTTGGTGGCGCTAGCGACGCCGGTGGTGGCGGCGGCGCCACGGCCGCCAAAGAGCTGCGCGTGCTGCGCCGCCTCGTGGCGAGCCTGCAGGAGGAGCTGGGCCGCGACAGAGCCAAGGCCCAGCGCTCGGCCACCAAGAAGTCCCAGGAAATCCGCAGGCTCAACGACGAGGTGCGAGCGGGCGACCGCGGGAATGAGAATGCGTCGATCGTGAGGCCCGACTGAGCAAGGGAGGCTGTGTGACGCGGCACGTGGCTGGGTGACTCGGTGGGTTCGTAACGGCCGTGTTGGAGGTCTGTCACCGCCGAGAGGCTGGGTTCCACCTGTGGAGCTGAGTGTCTCTCTGTCTTAGTGAGTTTGTAATGGCTGTCGCCATCGTGGTTGAGGTCATGGGTTCAAGTCCTCGGTGTTTGTGACTCAGGAAGTTCGCAGTGCCTTTGTCGGACACACTGAGCCGGCACCGCTGAGATCCTGTTCAAAGCTTCGTTCAGTATCTGGATGTACGTGTCTCTTAGTCTCGGGGGGTTCAGAATCACTTTGTTATGACACTAAGCTCGTAATGCTTAGATCCCAATTTATAATCAGGGTTTTAGCTGCCCGTGATTGAACCGAGTCCGGTGACTGCTGGCGGCGATACGATAGCATTGGCGCTGTGATGACGATGCCGCTGTATCGTTGGTGCAGCTGGAAGAGGCACGGGCGTCGGAGCGGAGCCTTCGTGCCCGAGTCAAGTGTCTGAGCTCCGAGCTGGCGCTGTTCAAGCGGGGGTGAGCAAGCGAGCGCACGCACGTTTAAACATCCGACCGAAAAACCCAACAGCTCTCGTAGATACACAACACACAATACAACATAATCATCGTGTAATAGCCTTGTCACCAGCGGTATAGCCATCGAGCGTGCAGACCGGCTCACTCACTCCCGACTCGTAATAATAATAATACAATTTATAACGCGCACAAATTCCCCACCCAGCCGAAGCGAGACGCAGATGCTATGTCAATGCAGGAATCCCAAAGAGCTGGCAAGCTCACTGGGCATGTTTTCTGCTGTAATAATAAACATCTATCTATATCTATCACCCACGGAGTGGCGGGCGGGCAGTTACACAGACGCCTTGTGCCCCAGGAGAGTGACCCCCGTGCTGCCCCCCGTGGAGCGTTCCCGCGGCAGCAGCGAGCGAGCGGCGTCGGGGGGCCCCGGGAGAGCGCGGGGCGACGCGCGCTCCGACGCGCGCTCCGTGTCGCGCTCCGTGTCGCGCGAGAGGGGGAGGACGGCGTCCAGGGAGGGGCGGCCCCCCGTGCGCGGGCCCCGCTCACGCACCCCCTCCCTGTCGCCTGCCGGTGAGGACGCACCCTCGCCCCGCTCACCCGCAATTGTTTTTTGTTTGTTTAATTTGTGATTTATGTTGTTGTCAATTCGCGTGTTTGTTACTCTTCAGAGCAACAGACACGCGAATTGATGTAGGTTTTCATGGCTTGATTCACGATGATTGCTCTTCAGAGCTGTTCTTTCGGGATAGCCGTATCAAGCGATCTCCCTCGCGACGTTTCGCCTTCCATGTTGGAAGCATCATCAGGCGTTCAACCTGGGAGGCGAAACATCGCGAGGGAGAGAGGTGCTCGCCAACAGCATTTTATCCTGCAGCCCTGTTTAGGCTTTACAGTGGATCTCTGCGGGTTGTCTGTGTGCGTGCGCATGTCCAGCCGCCCGTGGGCCTCCCTTTGACCCCACGGCGTACGTGCGCGAGCGAGAGCAGCGCAAGAAGGAGGCGGAGCAGCGCAGGTGAGCGACGCACGCGGCGCTACGTGTGAAGGCGCCGCGCCGCGTGTGCGCGCACCGCGCCCGGCGCGCCTCGCACCACCCTGGGTGTCGGATCACACCGCGACGCACACACACACACGCAACCGTGTGCACTCCCGCGTGTATGGCGCTGCTTTCCGCCCCGTGTGTACTACGTGGCGTGCACTGCAGTCTTGCTACACGGTGCGTACCCTCCTGTGTGCACTGCACCGTGTTGCGCTACACGGCGCGCGTGACCGTGCGGCGTGTGCCGGCAGCTCGAGGCAGCGTCGCCGGGAGCTGCACGGGACCCCGGGGAGCGGGGGCGCCAGCGGGGTCAGGGGTCGCCCGAGGTCGCGTCCTCCCTCCGGGGGACGGGCCTTCAACGGGCGCAACGCACGCAGCTCCTCCGGTGAGAAGGCTCACGCGCGTGTCATCGTGCGCTGGAGTGCGGGTGTCGGCGTGTCCGTGTGTCGGCGGTAGGGTAGCGGTTAGCGTGCTGTGCTACGTAGGTCTGGGTCTTTTTGGAGACAGTTATGCCCACCCTTCTCTATGTCTGTGAAGCTTCGAGCACTTTAATGGGTCACCTGTGCCAGTTTGAAATGGCAAGACTGGACTGCCTACGATGCACCTTGGATTTAACTAGGCTGGATTGTGTGAAGTGCTCTGAGAAGCTTGAAAGATCTGGACAAAGTCCGATTAGTGAGTTCCTCTAGTGATTAGTGAGGTTGTGTTGGTTGTGTTAATGTATCCCACATGCCCAGTGGGGCTGTGTAATGGGGGAGGCTAATCGAACGCGGCACGGTCTAGAGAAGGGATGGTCGATGTGGTACAGGAGGACTTGGGGTGGACTTGCTGAGGCCCAGTATGAATGGTGTTTAATTTGACCTGTGGAGGGAGCTCGTGAAGGATGTTGCTGGGCAATTGCTATCTGGCCCTTCTATCACTTTCAGAGCTTGCAAGCTCACTGGGTATTTTCTGCTGTAATAATCATCATCTGTAACTCAGCAGCCACAATCTGAGAAGTGTACGTATTATGTGTGTGTGTGTGCGTGCAGTGCTTGCTAATAGCACTTGCCCCAACAGTCTGGTAAAGGCAACGTGGGGAAACTTTGTCTTTGTGCAGTGGAGAGCGCCCACAGTCGGCGATCATCAGCAGGTTCCGGGAGGGACGCCGCCATCTTTTCGGAGCCTGTCACCTCCGCCGCGTGAGTTCCCCTACTGCTGCCGCTAAAGTGACAGTCGTCAACCACCGCAACACTCGCGACACTCGCCAAATACAAACACTCGCCGACTCCTCCCAGGCAGTAGTTCCACAGCATCCTTGAGGCTCGTGTTACTCGCTCGAGCGGCCCTAGTCCCATTATCCCCGGCATTTCCTTCTCTTCCCGCTTGTCTTAGAACCTACAAGATATGTTTCTTACTAAGTAAGTTTTAAGACACTTGGGCTTGTTTGTTAAAGTCTCTGCTTAGTTGTAGCAACATGTGTGGCGTAGCGTGGTGTTGTGTTGTGGTGTGGTCCGTTTTAGGATGGCATGGTGTGTGGTGGTGTGTTGCGTGGTTTGGAGTGTTGTGGCGTGGTATGTTGTGGCATGGTGTGGCTTGGTACGGTGTTGCCTGTTGCATCGCGTCATTTTGTATCACGGTTGTGTCATGTGTCGTTGTGCAGAACCCGAAGACGCGGAGTCAAACCTGTCAAAAACGGCTCCTGGGAAAGCCCAGCTGTGGTGAGAATCGCGATACCACGATCAACACTCACACAGCACACGACCACACTCACCACTCACACAACACGCTACCACTCACCCAGCACGTGTGCATGTGGGTGAACGCTCGTGTGCGTACTCGTTTGTGTGTGTGCGCACACGTGCGTTTCCGCAGCCCACGCGGACCCGTGGGGAGTGGAGGCGGCAGCTGGCCAGCACGCCCACGGCAAGCCAACCCGCTGACACAAGTGAGCGCCTGTCTCTCTGCTTCTGTCGCGGTTTGCTTCTGGTTGTCTGAGAATTATTACTCTCAAGAGCTGTTCCTTCAGGATAGCCGTGTCGGGCGTTCCTCCCTCCTCCTCGCGACATTTCGCCTCCCACATTGCAGGCATCATCAGGCGAATGGCGGCATTGGTCTGCATGGTTTTATGGGGATCTTTGTCTTTTTCTGTCTGTTTATATGTGAATGTTTGTGGAGCATCTGGTCAACTCCTAGGCCTGTCCCGTGACCTGATTCCAGCGAGCTTCAACGGGCAGCTAACCTGGCATACGTGCCGTGGTGACACCACTGTCACTTAGTGGCAAATGATGGCGGTCGCTGTTCATGGGTGATGAATTATTCGTGCCCGCTTGTGTGTGATATCCTTGCGTGCGTGATCTGCGCGTGACCTGCCTGCGTGTGCAGTGACCTACTACACACAGTCTGCCGACCTGTCCGAGATCGACGCTCGCCTCGATGCTCTGCAGGACTACATGCGCGCGTTAGAAGCCAACAAGTAGCTCCACCGTTACAACACCTACCGACAGCTATTAGATCATCGCAAGTCGTCTTTCAGTATCACATCATCAGACAAAGATCCCCCATGTAACCTTAACAGGTTGTTGGGGCAAGTGCTGTTGGAGAGTAGAGCCTATAGCCGACATGGCACAAGAGGGGGTGGGTGGCCAGCGCCACGCTCGGCGACCTTTGTCTCCCCAGTGGCGATGTTTACGCATCAGAACAGGTACTCATCGAGGCTTTGTCGACCAAGTGGAGGCTCAGAACCGGTTCAGATACGTCGCCGGTGTTGGCCATGAGCGGCAATTGAGCTCGGGTCGTAGGGTTCGCACTGCAGTGCGCAAACCGCGACACGACTGCTCCCCCAGTGTCTCCTCATCACAGCGCCTGCCACAAGCAGGTACATTGGTGCCCTCTACTGATACTCTGCCTTGCCGTGGCAGGATCATGTGGCATGGTGGGACGTGGTGGCACGTGCCTGTAAACAAGCAGTTAATGGGCAGGGTTGGTAGGATATTGTAAAGACCAGTTTGACCAAAATGGCGGTGTGGATTTGAGATTTGTTTATTTGTGTGTGTGTTTGAGTTTTCTCCAGCATCTCCGTTTTTTTCTCATGTGCAGAATCTTGATTGTAAAGGATGATCTAGACATTCCAATGCAAATCATATCAAGACGCCTCCCTGTGCAAAGCAAGGCAGCGATGCGCATCTTCCATTGGTAGCCTGAACCAGTGATGACAATTCCACTTGCATGATCAGAGTTCCATGCATCTATAGGATGACCGCTGATAACTTCTCACCTGGTACTAATTTTATCCTGCATGACGGTGTGATGGGCCGAATCAGCTACAGATGACCGAGGGCTGACTGCAGCTGGAGGATCCTCCAGACATCAGAAGTTGGTTTTGTTGGGTAGATAAAGTACCCACTACTCCTATCATAGAACTGTGGAATTTCCACCACTTGCAGAGGACCGAAAATGGGGTGCTCTGAAATTGATTGAGCAGGCACGCTTGTTGCTGTCAATTATACGTGAGACTTTAAAATCACTGGTTATCCCAAGTTTGAAGTCACGTGATCCCATTTCTGTAGTTTGAGTTTTGTAAACAGAATGATGTTGTGACTCAGAGCCACACCATGCAGTAATTCTAGAAACATTTTCGTCATGAACACTGGTCTTAAAATGAAACAATAGGTGACGTTTCAGGCAATGGCCCTTCTTCATAGCACACATTTACTCATCTATAAAGGACCATTTCCCAAACGTCACCTAGATTGTTTTCTTTTTAAGTCCAGTGTTAGTGACGACCGTGTTGAGTTACTTGTTCTCCACCTCCAACGCAGCAGCGTCACTGTAACATTAGTTTAGCAGCCATTCAAGGCTTTAGTGCAAATATTGGCTGCTTATGCATGTCACCTGGCCTTTTACTCCATGCAAAGTAAGAAAGTAGAACGTTCCAGAAGTAATCCGAATGCTCACAGAAACCAAAGTAAATAAACAGGACCACCAGATCCATAGTGTTTTTAAGAGTTAGGTCACGTGAAAAGTTTTGCAAGTGTGGTGTAACCGTCGATGTGTTGGAAACAACGACTGGACACACAGCACTTACCTTTAAAGGTGTTCTCGACGTTTCGCTGAAAGTTGTACCCAGCTTCATCAGGGAAGTTGTACCCAGCTTCATCAGGGAAAGCTGGGTGCAACTTCCAGCGAAACGTCGAGAACACCTTTAAAGGTAAGTGCTGTGTGTCCAGTCGTTTTTTCCAACACATCGACGGTTACACCACACTTGCAAAACTTTTCACGTGACCTAACTCTTAAAAACACTATGGATAATATCGGTCATGAAAACCTTCGAACCAGGACCACCAGATGTTGCCATTGCTAACCAGACTACGATAACGAGTTACTCCCAGCACAGCTGACCTTTGGCTAACAATGCAAACGTTTTTTGGCTTAAAGTAAAAACTCATGTTGGATCTGAATTTAGGAGCCGCAGACGCACGTGGACCCGGGCCCAGGGCTTTTGGGTTTGATTTGTTTTTTTTCCGTAATTTCTGCTGTACATACAAATGTTCTATTACCGTCCTGCGTGATGTGAATTGTTGAACGTTTTTAAACTATTGTATATTACCACGCGTTTAAATATATTCTTTATAATGTTACGGTTAGGGTGCGGCGCGTTTTGATGCATTTGATATTTATAAGGTTCACTCCGAAGTTTAACACTTGATGTTGTCTATATTCAGATCAAGCTCATCACAGCATACAACCACCAATGCCCCCTCGCAATCGCTTCCTTCCTTCTGCCGAGTCCGTTAGTTGTGGCGTGCTTGACACTCGATCTCCGTAGTCTGTGCACGGTCTCACGACCATCATTTAGGAGCCTCCCCTTACTGTCGTTAACTCATCCGTCAAGTAGCGCTCACACAACCCGGAGATTAACATAACGTTTTTATTTAGACGCTGTATAAATTAAAATCGTTATTAAAAACACATGCAGGAAACACAAATTGACGGTGCTTTGGTAAAAACGTAGTTATCACATTGAAGTGGCACAAATTATTTTCAACGCCTGTACATTACTGCCAGACAGGAGGTGACTGCGGCACCAGTTGGGCAACTCGCTCGTGTCGAGTTGCTGCATCTCGACTCAGCACGCGGCCAGCGTCACGTCCCTCGATAATGATGGCAGCAGCAATAGCGGGGAAAACTCGTTAATCTCAATGCCGACTGGACGATTGAATTGAGCCACGAGACGGCTTCTGTTCATCGTTGCACCAAGTCTCAGACAACCGGCAACTTGACAACAGAACGGGGAACATCTTCTCAACAGACGCAAATAGCAGGTGGTTGAGCCAAGTCGCTTGGCTATACCACCGTGTGAGTTTGTGTCTTGCAGTGATGAGCTTGCTTTGTAAGTGTAGGTGCAACGTCTGCTGTCAAGTCTTGGCAATCGCACGTTTCAATAGTGTTGCGATCGCTTTCACTCTTCCCCTTTTAACCCTGAGTCATCCACAGCGCTGGAGCAGTCTTAACGAGCAATAATTAATCTATGCAGACCTTCACAAGCCAATACAGAAAAAAATCTTCCTATCATTTGTACAAGTTATGAATGAAATTTTGTCCAACAGTACTGAGGCGAGTTGTGGTTAACAGTTAATTTGACGACGTCCCGTTAGTGGAGTGGTTGTCCGAGTGTCATGCATTCAACACATTTGTAATGCACGATCTCGGCTGTGCCAGGCTGGGGTTAAGTGTAAATCCGTATATCACAGGTTTTGTGCAGTCGTCGATGAGCAAGCTGAAGCCATGACCTCGCCACGCTTGAGAGCCCGTATGTCGTGTGCGAGTGCGCCGCGCCAGGCAGCACAGCGCTCACTTCACGCCTTCGGCTCCGAGCGGCCCAGGTCGCCGAACGATCGAGTTTGCGAGCCCCGCTTGGCCGGCTTAGCCTGGACAGGACGACAGCAAATGGATTTAGTTTTGGGTCCAGGTCAAACCGATTGTGTGTGGGTGTTGTGCGCGTATACCCCTGCAAGAGAGACATCCCCTCCCCCAATCCTCACTCTCCTCTGGCTCCCATCCCAATCCTGGATCAACTGCAGGATCATATTCACCATCTTCAAGATCCACCGTGGACTCCCACCTACCTCTCCCCCCTCATTTCACTCTATCCAAACCACACATTGTCTGATCTCAATCTACTCCCCTCCAGCAATCAACACCCCAGTCAACCTCCATTCCATGGAAAGTGGTTTCTGAACCTGTCCCGAGTCATCTCTCGGCCAACTCGGCCTTAAATGAGTGCCTGGTATGGTGTGCAAGCATAAGCACTAAGGAGATAAAGGTGGCCGAGAGTGGTTAAAAAGTGGTCAATAACCGCATTTGCTCGTACGGTTTGCGAGGATTTAGAGGGGCTTGAACTCACGACCTCAGTGATGCTGATTATGTACAGTGGTCCCTCGCTTTACGATATTAATCCGTTCCATAACACGTATCGTAATGGGAAACCATTGTAAAGTTAAACCAATCATAATATCGGAAAGTGATTTAATCGTATTGTGAGGCCATCGTAAAAGTGAGGGACCGCTCTATTTGACTTGGTCATTATGAGACGAGCAGCAACAGGGCTTGAACCCAGCCTGACAGGTCATCGCAGCCACCCCGCGGAGGGAGAGGCGTCACCTGCGACTCGTGCGGTTTCCAGCCGATCATGTGCAGCACCTGGAACGTGGCCGGGATGGAGTCCTCTGCTCCCCCGTACATCTCTGTGTAAAAGCAAAGATCCCCTGTATAGCTATAACAGACTGCAGGGAAAGATGCTGTTAGCCGGGCACTTATGAAGACGGCCAGTAGTACAGCACACGCTTTGGAGAATCATCGCACGCGCTCCGGCACAAAGCGCCCAGCGTACAAACCCTTGTAAATGGCAGCGGCCGCGATCATCGTGTCCCGATGCAACATCGGCTTCCGGTTCCACGCGCAGTTACTCTCGCCCATCCCTGATGCAGACACACACATGGACACATGGTCATGCACAAACACAGCAAGTTAGTTACCTACTGCAGAGGCTCGTGGTGTGGATCCAACAGGCCGACCTGGCTATTACTGCGAGCGTATTAACCATAAGATACTGCGTGCCGTCTGCATTACAGTGGATGCTAAATATTATTGTGATGTCATTTGAAATTAGTAAGTCATTGTATGCCCGGGTAGCGGTCCACATTTGCCAAATCCAAAACATCAAAGCAGCAATCATCGCCATCCCCTATTTGCAGACTAATGCCAACTTGCAGGCCAGGTGCAGTCACTGGAGAGATGAGATAAGATCTGATGTTAAGTCACTTATTCTGCATAAACGATCCATCCATACATTGTCAGAAACTGCTTAATCCTGTACAGGGTCGCGGTGAGCCGAAGCCTATCCCGGCAGACACAGGGCGCAAGGCAGGTCTATACCTAGGATGGTACGCCAGTCCATCACAGGGCACTGTACACATGTGTCCGTATGTCAATGTTAGCCATGCGGAACTCACCCTGCAAGTCGGCCATGAGTTCGAACATCGAGGGATAACGAACCACGATCTCGTCCAAATCCTAAAGCGACGCACACGGGGATCCAGACACGACACAGGAATGCGGGGAGACACACGGGGAGATAGGACATGGGGAGAAAGGTGGACGGAGGGAGAGACCGGGGACACGAACACGGGCAATGGACAGACACGGAGATCAGAGACGTTTCTCAATTGTGGGCATGCAGCTTGGTCTCTTTGAGCGACTCATCCTTTAACCAGACCACAGACCCCCCGTTGACATTCCCTATTGATTTGCATACGTGCAGCGTATGGAAGTCTACTGATTGCATGCTTCATTCGGCCACATTAAGGCCCACTGAGATTCACTGCCCCTCTTGTAATATGTCCTATGTTTAACCTGCTCAGAACAAATTGGGGAATAAATACGCAGTAGTTTAAAAGATGCACTCTGAACCCTGTCACCCGAGTGACACCCAGGCCGTGGCTAGCGTTACTAGTGGGTGATATCCAACTTGCTGCTGATACGCTCACCAGCGTGGTGAAGTACGGTCAAACAACCATCACGACTTACACGGTGTATCGGAGGCTTTCAGCAGTGCATTAAGATGCGACTGTATATTTCTGTCATTACAATATCGCTTCGTCATAACCTCGTCTATTGTAACGATCCCCCGTTGGTAACGAGTGTAGTCGTGGTAACGAGTGTAGTCGTGGGAACGCGTTCTCTCGCGTTCGCTTCTAGCGCCGCGCACAGACCGTGCAACGTTGCCGATGCTGCTTAGCGTGCTGGGCTACAAACCTGGCGGCCCGAGTTCGAATCCCGCTCACGGCCAACAACAGTGACGATCTTCTCAACCGGTTCTGGGTCTGCCCTAGGTCGACTCAGCCTGAAATGAGTAACTAGTGCGGTGCGTAAAAATCGTCACTGGGGAGACAAAGGCGGCCGGGCGTGGTGCTGGTCACCCACCTCGTGTGCAGTGTCGACCTTCATAGTGCTCGCTAACGGCACTTGACCCTACGGTCTGGTAAGGCTATCTGGAGGATCTTTGTCTTTGCTGCTACCTCTGCTTGTGTTGCAGCTACTGCCGCGTTACGATTGCCTTTAATTCGTGTGCCGGTACCGTTCGCGTCATCGCGCCCGGTACTTCTGCCAGTGCCGCTGGAGCAGCTTCTAACGCTGCGGCGAGCGCCGTCATTCGGCCGCGAACGGCGGCAACCGTCGCCGCCGGCACCCGTACCACGGTGAGCATGGTGAAGCCGGCGCGCGTCATCAGCCCGCCCAGGTCGGGAGCCGTGGTGAAGGGCGACACGTGCGGCGAGAAGCCCCCCTCGCGCTCCATCTCGGCCAGCTGCAGGGCGCCCCGCAGCTCAAACAGGCTCTCGCCGCCCAGCATGGCCCCCACGAAGGCCCCGTCCGGCTTCAGCACCCTGTGGATCTGTCGGTCGAGGCCACGCGGTGAGGTCACACGGTGAGAACGCAGCCCACGAGACCGGGTTACGTTACTCGCACTTCACCAGCGATCGTCAAAGCGTCGTCTCCCTGCACCGATGAGCAGTAACGTGAAACCGACCTTGAAAGCAGATCCGGTAAAATAAATATACAATGCAGAAAGGCATCGTCTTTAAACTTCCTAGGAACCGGTTCAGAAATGATCGGGTTGAGCTGGAACTGAACACGTATCTGTAACCGTTTAGCTTCGGATCTGCACGATATCAAGGCTTTTATGCCTTATTTCAGCTTTACTTCCAACTTCCATCCATCCATTTTCTAAACCGCTTGTCCTGGTGAGGGTCGCGGTGACAGCAGTCCAAGGAGAGTGGACCAGACATCCCTTTCCTCAGCAACAGACTCCAACTTATTGGTTACTATTTCAGTTTTAAACTCCCACTACAGCACGAGTACCATCAGCGCTCTTCCACCTTTATCCTGACGTCAGACGAATGTATTACACGCTTGGCTCAAGAACACCCATAGGACGGTCACACGACAGATACAAGCGCAGTGGGTGCAGGCGGGTGGGTGCGGGCGTGCGTGCGTGTGTGTTGCGCACCTGCTGGAATGCGGTGGGCAGGTCGTTGACCCAGTGGAGGCTGCGACGCAGACACGAGAGCGTTGGAAGCGTTAGAACAAGGATCCCGTTAGAACAAGGATTCCGCAATGCGATGAAGCCATGAGTGGGAACAGCTTTCAATCAAAGGCTGTTTGCTCTCGTGACGGATTTTGGAGCTCATTACCCTCTTCAATCCACCTTACTGCTAAACTGTTTGCCGTGTGTATTGATTTAGGTTTTTACAGCTCGACGTATGACAACTGCTTAAGAGCTGCTTTTTCGGGATAGCCACGTCGAGCGTTCTCCCTCCCTGCCTCGCGACGTTTCGCCTCCAACGTTGCGAGGCTCTGAAGCGCAACCATTGGATCTTCTTCTGTCAGCGACGTTACAATATGAGCACACAAACCCTGCGCGCGCACACAGACACGCGTACCTCAGGCTGCTCAGCGCCAGGTCGAACGTGTCCGCTGGAAACGGCAGGAACTCTTCCTCTGCCACGACGCAGCGAGTCTCCACCTCAGTGGGCAGGGGACGCCTCTACACGGGCGGCACGGGAAGCGCGGGGGTGTGCGAGGAGCAGGCGGCAGAGGCAGCGGTGGGAGACAGCGTCAGGGCCGGCGATTCCCAGCACGTGGTACCACAGACGGACAACGGCCAGGATTACAGATCACGAGGCCTGTTCACGATCGTCCAATAATGACGACATTCATGCTCGTAAGTCTACGCAGAAACGCACACCTAAGAACGGATTGAAGAGCTATGTACATGCTATGTTAATGTTTAGAAACGGACGGCTTCAAACAAAACAGACAGTCGTGGAGGGCAATGCAGAAATCTAAATCAGCTCAAGCCTCCTGTAAATCACATGGCTTCTGTTTGGCCACCCCGACTCGGAACCCCCTCCACTCTCCCCGTCACCGGCCCCCGTAAGAAAAAGATGCAGCTCCTCTATGCGGCCTCCGCCTCCCCATCCTCACCTCACCCTGTTCCAACCTTTTCCTCTCATATCCCATTCTTTCTTCCCTTCCCCATTCCTTTCTCTTTTTCTACACAGTACATCCTTGACTCTACTGGAAACCCAACACGAGTTAAACCGCTCTATCTGCCGGACGTTGATGCCTTGCGCGCGGTGACGTAAGTGTCACGCGAGTCGTGGACTTGTCGGCGACAGGCGCAACTTGTCACGATACACTTCCCAGAAGATTTCTGCATTACACCCGTTGGAGATCACTCGTGCACGGACACCCACCAGGGCGTCGAGCGACGTGTCCGTCTTCACCATGAGCTCCACGGTCTCCTGGAACGGAAAACGCGTTCTGGGGTTAGTGGAAGACACAACGCGCAATTACACGCCAATGTGCAGCCGCGTGCCTGTACAGTGTGCGCGCGAGCCGTGAGGATGAGCCGCCTTTCATGAGGCGCAGATGATGCGGCACGGTGAAAGAGTCGTGTCACTGGAATTTAAACATCTGAATATTACGAGGATTACGCTTTTCCGTGAGGGCAGTGAATGTGATGGTCGCTCTTCAGAGCTGTTTATTCGGGATAGCCGTGTCACTGAGCGATCTCCCTCGCGACGTTTTGCGTCCCACGTAGGAAGCATCATCGGGCATTATGGTTGTATGAATGTGTTAGAAAGTTGGTCTGTAGCACAGGATGTGTGCGAGTGTAAGAGTCAGGGCTGGGCTGTCACAGTAAATGCGTGCACGTCATGATGCCGCGCTCTGCCCCTTTAGGCTCCATCTCAATGCTCGCCAGAATGAAGAGCGTGTCCCGGACCCCAGCGCTCACCTTGTTGAGGTGCTGAGCTATGTATCCACGCCCAGCTCCCACATCCAGGGCCGTGGGAAACACCCTGTGAGTGTAACATCATTGTTTCACTTGGCAACAAGAAAAGCAATAACAACAACCGCCGTTCGCCACGGCGCCTGTGCCAGGCCAGGTGCACCTTGAGGCCACGCAGTGTGTCGAACGCTCGCCGACACATCATTACAAACACAGCTTCAAAAAGCAACTAATCATGCATTGAGCCATGAAAACCTACATCGGTACAATATTTGATCGCCTTTAGTTTATTGTTTGTTCAATCTCATTCACTATATTAACTTAAATATAATAGCATAGAATTTTAAATAATCGTAAATACAAGTAGTATATTCGCAGATGTATGATTTGATGCATATTTCGTGAGCACAAATAACAAGAGATGTGACTGGAAGTCTCGCAACCCAAGACTCGTGGTGATGCGTCTCACCTTGAAACGTCGAACACTCGCTCGACGATTTGTTCCGCCATCTGCCAAGGCATGCACAGTCACCACTAGGTTCTTAATTCAACTCAAGTTAATATGCCGGTTCAACCGGGTAAGTACCCAGTGATCAACAAACCTTTGGGCACAGGTGTCCGTCCCTCTGCTATGAAATGTTCCTGACTTGCCTACAACACACAGGGCACGGTGACCTCGTGCTGGAAATCACGCATTCATATGGTGGGGAGGCAGTCTCTCTATGGCAGGGGTGTCCAAACTACGGCCCGCGGGCCAACTGCGGCCCGCCATCCATTTTTAATTGGCACGTATCAAAGTCTAAAAATATAATGGTCTATGGCCCACACATAATATTTGCGCTTAACTGTATTGTGAGTGGCCCAGTCCTTCGTATATTTTTCTGTATGTGGCCCTCAGGAAAAAAGTTTGGACACCCCTGCTCTACGGTAACGATGGTTTGTCATCCCTACCATGAGTGTAACTCATGTTCCTGAACCCAGAGGGATGAAGGCATGAGTTAACTTAACCAGCAATTCTAACTTGCAACCTTCCGACTGCGAGTCAAGCCGTGCCAGTTCACCGAACTGCCAGCTCACCAAATTGCTGGTGGCTCTCTGACACAGGAATAAGAATGATGATGCAAGTTTTTAACACCGAAATTAACAGCACTGCTAGAAGTATGGTATTGTTTTGTATGCATTATATGTGAGAAGCCACCACACATTTACACACTACACATTAGCCTATTACAGTACTGTAATGTAACATTTAGCCTAGTAGCATAATAATATTATGTGTGGGCCATAGACCATTTTATTTTTAGACTTTGATACGTGCCAATTAAAAATGGATGGCGGGCAGCAGTTGGCCCGCAGTTTGGACACCCCTGACCTAAACCATCATCAGTCCACTGAGTACCACTGATACAAGTGATCATTGCACGTCCCTATGAATGTGTACTGTAATTTCAAACGTCAGCATCTTTAATTTTTAAACTTGTTCTTTGTAACTCTGAGCCCTTATCCCTCTCGGGTTAATAAATACAGTACTTCAACAAATACAAACATCTGGCACATCTCGCACCCCCAGGGGGTGCGTGCCCACCAGGTTCAGAACCAACGCTATAAACCATGGCCCGCGGTAGGAGTCAATTACAATTGCAACGGACACGTTTTATACGGCGATCTATACAGAGCAGCTCTTAAGAGCAATTCCCATACATCGAGGAGTGAAAACCTATACCAAAACAAGGCACGTACTACAAAGCATTGGTGAAGGTTTACACGGCTCCAAGTATGAAAATTGATTTTAAGCGCTATGAGAACTGCTTTTAAAACGTGGTGCAACGCTCCACATGGCTATCACGAATGAGCAGATATTAAGAGAAATTCTCATTGCAGTACATTGTTATCACAATTCATTGACAATGCAAACAATCGTAAGTGACCCTAGGTCTACCCGCGGTCAAACCATTGTTATCCTAACGCGGTCTCCCCTGGCCATGCCCCGAGTCACCGCTTGCCGTAGGTACTCGAAGCTGTCGGCGTCGGGGCGCGATGCGGCCCAGCTCCGCTGCCTCCGCTTCATGCGCCGGTCGAACACGTTCACCCCTCCGCGCTCCCCGCCGCCCACCGCGCTGTACACCGCCGAGCTGTGCACCGCCGCGGCCCCCACCCCTGGGCCGCTCAGTGTCAGCCGGGACTGAGGCGCCACTCCCAGCGCCATGCCGGCCCCCAGGCTCCGAGTCCGCGGCCCCAGACGTCCCAAACCCGGTCCAGACCTCGGTGTCGATGGAATCCTGGCTCCGCTTATACCGGGGGGTCTCAATTCTGACTCCAAGCGCCGTCCAGACCCAGGTTCCAAATTCACCCCGAGAGGACTCGACCCTAATTTCAAATCCAGTTTGGGTCTCATCCCTCGGGTTCCCGACCCTGGTCCGCACCCACATAATGGTCTTGCCCCCGCAGTCCCCAGGTCTGACTCAAGTCCCGACGCCCACTCGACTCTCGCCCCGCGGGCCACAAGTGCTCGCAGTCCGCCGGGGATCCAGGCCAGAAAGGCGCTGCGCCGCGGCCTGCCCGGCGCGCCGACCCACAGCAGCGCTCTCGCGGCAGCCAAAGCCCCTGCGCTGCCGCTGCGATGGGCGGACATCGTGGACGGGCGGTGACGAGGTGGGGTTGAGGTGGCGACGATGTGGGGACGATGAGGCCGCTGTAGTCGCGGCGCACGGGAAGCACACGGTCACGCAGCACACACGGGCGCCGCCATGCTGGTCGCGCCCGTGATTGGCTCCGTGTGCTTGACGTCCCCGCCGGGGGACAACACGCCGGCACGTGGCGGGGTACAGTAGTGAGTCCGGCGATGACACCACGTGGCTGGATTCAACAGCAACCGCCGTTCGCCACCAAGTGGGAGTGACATCACCACGGCGCCCGTGCCAGGCCAGGTGCACCTTGAGGCCACGCAGAGTTTAGAAGGCTCGCTGACAGGTGGTCATGGGACAGACCCAGGGTGCCATTGGCTGCCTGACGGAGATGACTGGCTGGGGCAGATGAGTCCACCATCAGTTAGGCAGACTAGCGGAGTACCCGCGCTGCGGGTGATGTTTGTTCCAAGCGGGTAACACGTTCGGCTGACGTCTGTTTGTTGATGACCATTTCTGCTGACATGACTGCTCTGATCTGGATTACTTCCTGATGTCCTCATGCTGTAATAATACATATCTATCTACATCTTTTTGGGAATATTTATTTCTGACTGATGTTTCAGAATAACAAGTGGGAAGTAAAGCTAAAGCATAACAGCCTTGGTGTTTTGCATAAAACATTTGCGCTTATGAAAGCATCGAAACCGGCACCCTCAATACCGACATAAAAAAACACTTGCTCCATTATATACAGATTGCTATAATGAAGGAGGGTCGTGCTCCGAAGCGTCGCAGGTTTCCCTTTTAAAGTTACTGACGAACGAACGTGTTGAGATTATATTTTTAGCAAACCAATTGACGTAACTTCATATTTAGGATCCATGATACATTGTTGGGTGAGGTGACAATGAAGTATAATACCCTTCTACACCCGACATTACATCAAATTAAATTGTCAAGTGTATAAATATGAGTCATACATTTAACTGGGAACACCTACGAGTTAATTAGTATACATGCACAACCTCTTTAACAATCCCCAAATTGTCCTCTCATGGGGACAATTTGATCATATATCGAGCTGACATAACTAGCTGCTCGGGCCGGTTTGAAGGTGTAAGCCTTACTGTAAGGCATATACCGTACAACATATGTACTACAATGCATATGAGTATACTGCCCTCTGCTGCCAACTAGGAAGCACTGAAGCAGCCTTTAAACATTGTCGATGACTCTATGTAATCGTGGTCACCCATCCAGGTTTAAGCCTGCTTAACTTCCGGCACGTGACGTGGAATAGCGCAATTCTGGCTGAATTTCAGTGCTGACTGGAGTCAAACATAAGCGGCTCCCGACACCAACCCGCAGAGGAACAGCTTAATGGTGGCACTGAGCCAACTCGTGGAACTTCTACCAGGGTGTCAGATTAGTACTGTGGTAAAATTCTGCTTGTTTACCGAGGAAAGCCTCACTTGAGTGCCAAGACGCTTCTTCAGCGAGGGCCTGCCAAGTTTAACAGTAGACAGTAGGCGGCGATGTTGTTTTGTCATCCCAAATGAGTCATTTGCAATGTTTTTTTGTCAGCATTTCGATGTTTTAGGAAATGCCGCTATATTGGGTTTTTTCGCTTTCGGAGAAATCGGGTCAACCTGGAGGATATGTGGGAGCTTGACTCACACACTCGCTCATTCACGCGACAGCTGACGTTCGCCAAGTGAAGTGTCGACGGCTCGCGAGCAGGAGGAAGTCACGGGACAGATTCAGGTGCCCTGGGTTGACTCGGATGACTGGCAGATGCACCACCCAACTGTGCCAACTTGTTGCGGACAGTCGCCCTCCGCTGTTGCTGGAGAGAGACTGCCTCGCACTGCCCAGTAGCGTCCTTCACGAACCCGCCTCGACAGAGGCCAATCTTGACACCGCTGGTACAAGTCATTGGCAAGGTCTAGCCCACGCTCACACTGTGTAGAGCAGGGGGGATTGAACACAGGTTTCTTGCTGTGA
>JAZEWU010000019.1:560567-574011 GCA_036362915.1 Geotria australis | reverse complement strand
ACCTCGCCTGTACAGTATATATTTCCCGATCAGGCCACACGATGTAACTGACGATCGTGTTAAGTGTTGATTGTGCTCGTACACCACGACTACGGCAGCAGCAGTGTCACTAGACGATTGAAGTTCTACGGGGCGAGCGGGGGCTTGAAAAGAGGCGAGGGTCCCGGGGAAAACCGTCGATTAAACAAAGCTATACAGTATATCGTCCGAGAAAACGGCTACTGCATACTGTATAGTTCGTCTGCAGTAATATGCTATTACAACAGATTCGGTGCCCTGCGACGACCTGGCGTCCTATCGTCATCAGTATAGCCCGGCGATGGAGCCCTGTGGCTGTCCAGACAACCTCCGGCCTCCCACGACCCGCTCCACTCCACAGGACTGATGATTGATGATGATCAGAGTCGGTTCGTGAATCGAACACTGCAATCAACGCGATTCATAGAATCAACGCTTCCCCAGGAATCGGCGGCTGTGCTGGGATTTTAACGATGCCTCGTGGTTCATGATGATCATCGATTATTCCCGATTCTTCTCGAGCGTGGGGCGTTCAACTGACACAAAGAATCAACGATAGACTCGCCAAACGGCAGCAGTAAGCGGCGACTCGGGGACACGAACCAGAATCGCGAATATCGATGCGACCCGCGGGAGGGCGAGAATCGTTTAGATGGCCAGCATTGATACAACCTATGACGATTCCTCCGTCACGCCGCTATCGCTGTCGCCGCATGAATGTGAAATCGCGCGCGTACAATCAATTTCCGACTCGTAAAGATAGTTCTATGGAAGGAACAAAACAAAGACTTTAAACGAGACGAGATTAGCTGGAATCGATTGTCCTTGTGTTAATCGTAACCCGGAAACGTAACGATTCGAGGAATCGTTCAATCGTTTGAATCGGCCCGTGTGGCGCGTGTGGTGAGCGGAAGAGGCGGAGTTCTAACTGGCGGAGGGCGGGGCATAACCGAGTGGGGGCGGTGCTACAGGGAAACGGGCGGGGCTACTGGGAATGAGGCGGGGCTATAGTGGAAGGGGGCGGGTTCGCAATTGAGCTATGTCCTGTGATGGGCTGGCGTCCCACCAGGGGTGTAGCCCTGCCTTGCGCCCTGTGTCTGTCGGGAAAGGCTCCGGCTCACCGCAACCCTGTATAGAATTAAGCGGTTTCTCACAATGAATGAATATTTCCAACGCATTAAGCAGAGAACAGTGGGCGGGGGTCAGCGTGAAGGGGGCGGGGACGCAATGAAGGGGGCGGGTCCGCAATGAAGGGGGCGGGGTGAGTGCGAGGGGCGGGGCCGTGCGGGCGCCAGACGCTGAAGGCGGGAGACGCGAGGGACGCGAGGAGCTCCAGTCATCCGATCCGCAGTAGCTCCCGGCCAGACGGGACGAGCCCGGGACAGAGACGAGAGAAGGCGGCAAGGGAGCGGCAGGGCCCGGCCCCGCGGCTCGCCGAGATGGAGGCCAGCGATGCGCTGTACATCACAGAGGGCGGCGAGATGCCAGCCGATATTGTGGAGCTTCACGAGATCGAGGTGGAGACGATTGCCGTGGAGGCGTTAGGCTCGGCGCTCATGGAAGTGGACGGCCACTCGCCCGGCATGATCGCCCTGCAGCCCATCGAGCAGCACGAGCACCACCTTCACCTACAGCCGCAGCAGGAGGTGATCCTGGTGCAGACGCAGGAGGAGCTGGTGGGCGACGACGATGACGGCGGCGGCCTCACCGTGTCGGCATACGAGGACCACCACCAACAGCACCACATCCTCATCCCCGTGCCCGTGGACGAGGAGGAGGACGAGGAAGAGGAGGACGAGGAAGAGGAGGAAGACGACGAGGAGGAGGAGGAAGACGACGATGACGACGACGACGACGACGATCTCCTCGAGAGGTCCCTGGCCGCTATGGAGCCCAACACAACCATCACCACCATCACCACCTCCTCCGTCCCGTCCACTGCGCTGGCGGCAGTCAGGGCCAGGCCTTCCAAGAAGGGAGGTGGCAAGAAGGGCGGCGGAGGAGGTGCCTCTGTCAGGCGGGGATATCAACTCGAGGCCGGGGAGGTCCTTCCCGAAAGGCCGCCGCGCCGCTGGGAGCAGAAAAAAGTTCAAATCAAGACCCTGGAAGGGGAATTCTCGGTCACGATGTGGGCATCTGGTAAGTTCACGTGTGCATACAGTCACGTTGTATGGGGAGCCCTATGTGGTCACGTTCACTTCGCGTATGACCCGCTTCACCACGTTCACTCGTGTGTACATGTTACCTCCGGCATAATCAGTCTTTTGATGTAAGTGATGCATGTGCTCGCTCGTTTGCTCCAACATATCGACGGGTGCACTTCACTTACACACCTTTATTCACCTGACCTAAACTCATAAACAGAGCCTCGCTATGAATAATCAGTCACAACAAACCTCGTGTTGTCCGGTGGGTCCATGTGGTGTTCATCATCATGTCTGGGTGTCTGGAGTTGTTGACTTCATCATAGTCGTTCCCATTAAGTAAATGACGCACAAGTCACAATTACAGATTTCATGCCCCACGTCTCGCCACCATTCACTCTTGACTGCGGTAGTTGATAACATTGAGTGGTCGAATCATCTTTATTTCGGGGTATATTTGTGTATGTGTTACGATAAACATTGCAGTATTTGAATTGTATCATACAATTATTGTTTTAAACGTCATTTCATCGTATGTTTATATATAAAACTAGACTTGATCACTTTTCATTGTGTTACTAAACATATCATTTAAACCCGCAAGTCTTACAAACATTGAACCCATCGGTGGCTGTTAAACCGTTCTCACAGCGTTTATACAAAACACAAAGAATGATCACACCCACACGTAACCTCAAGGCCGGCGACGTGGGACATGCACATCACCCTAGCCACTTACACACCTCTTCGCGATGACCATCCGCGCAATGGGAATGTGTTTAAACTTTAGATGGGAGAGTAAACAAGCGGCGCCCGGCCGGCCGCTCGCGACAAACACAACTCAACAACAAGCCGGAGCGGGCGCCAGGGGCTCGCCGCGCTTTGAATTTTCTCTCTCGCGAACCGTAGGCGCGCAACTCCCCGAACCCGAGCCGTTGTCTTTCGCGCCGCATGCTCTCGTCGGGGTAATTTCTCTATACGTTTGCGCGGTTGACGACGCCGCGGGCGAGGAGCCTTTGCGCTCCCCGCGCGGCGCGCCGTGCTGCGCGGCCCTGGGCGCCGCCATGTTCCCTCAATGGCGGAGGAAGATGGCGCCGTCATGGCCGCCGCGTTTTGGCGCGGCCCGGACGCAGCTTCGCTCGACGATTTCTCCCCTCGCCGCGGGCCCCGCGCACCGTTTCCCGTCACGGATCGCGATATTTTTCGCTCCCGTGGCGACCCGCACTGTTTTCGTTGCGTTTTGCGCGAATTGATTTTTGTTCTTGTGAGCGCGGAGCGGTGTTTTTGTTGTTATGCGGACTGTGGCGCGCCGCGTTGTGGTCGTCTGGTAACAACACGGGGCCGCAACCGGTAAATAACAATTGGACGCTTGCGTAGGTCATTAAAGAGGGTTGCTCGTTTTAGAAATTTCACCAAAGTGGTGTATTTGGTGCATTTTTGTAAGTTGTGATTTTGTGTAAACCGGTCATAGCCCGCTCCTCCCGCGTTCTTAGCGCGCCGCCTCTCACGGCGGCAGTGGCGACTGTCTTCCCCCGTCTCCTCGTGCGTGAGGGCGGCCACTCTAGGTGGAGCGATCGTGGCTTTGTCGGTGTGCGTTCACTTTCTCTTCGCTATAGCCTCCTCCCCACATCGAGCTGGTCTCACGTAGCTGCTCGGCGTGCTCACGCCACCCGCTGGCCACTGTCACACATTGCCCCCCCCCTGCAGTGATACAGTCAAGTCCAAGTGTTTTACTGCTCAAAAATGAGCAATGATTGGGGCCGTGCTCATCTTACTGTGGCGGGATCATTGCACGAACGGGCTACTGTTAGTGGCCACAACGTAGTACTGATTTTATTCACTCATGTCTGATCACAGCACCACCCTACCTGAAACCTTGTATGTGCTGTATATATAAACAGGTTTGTGTTTTACGTCGCTTGATAAGGGATGTTTACTCTAGCTATTCGCTGCATTTATGTGGTTCTGGTGCCTTTCTGTGTGGAGTTTGCATGTTCTCCCCGTGTCCGCGTGGGTTTTCGCCGGGCGCTCCGGTTTCCTCCCACAGTCCAAAAACATGCATAGGTTAATTGGCCTGCGGACTAAATTGCCCCCGGTGCCCTGTGATGGACTGGCGTCCCGTCCTTGGTATAAGCCATGCCTTGCGCCCTATGTCTGCCGGGATAGGCTCCGGCTCACCGCGACCCTGTACAGGATTAAGCGGTTTCTGAAAATGAATGAATGAATGAATGTTTCTTTTTCAAGATTCGATTCTTAACGTTATCAATTTAGAAGCTCTAGGTATCAACATTGTTCACGATTTTTTTTGGGTCGACCAACCCGCGATGTGGTACACTTATGGATCTATGAACCCAAACGACACCACCTACTGCAATGGTTCCCAAAGTGTACCCCGCGGCGCTTGATATTCCAAATTAAACGTAATTATTGTTTTCTGGCTTTGAGCGCCATGGAAAAAGCCTAATACACTAAGGCCGCCGTGAACCGAGAAAGTTTGGTAACCACTGCCCTACTGATTAATGTACGTATACACCAAAAGGTTTAGAGTTGAGGCATGCACGAATGTTAAAAGGGTACATCAAAAAGGGCAGGGGCAAGAGGTTAGGGAGGCGAGCTGTAAATGCCATGACCATTACAAACATGGACTTGGGCAAATATACAAGAACCTGAACGTCTTGTAAAAGGCTCCTGAGTCACTGATGCTTTACTGAATAGAGGACGGACAGCATGGTTACATGCATAGGCCAAGCTAGGAAGTATCTAAGCAAAACTGGTAACTGAGCTGTGAAATATATACTAAACGATTGTGTAGTTAAAATAGGATACACCTAGGATATACATCTTGGAATCTGTTAGGATTTATAGTTATTGGTGAAAATTAGACTGTACAAACGGTAAATGCGGCTGATATTATAAACGAGCGATGGTCGGTGCCAGATTAACAGTACAAATGAGACGACATAACAGCATCTAGACAAGGCCAGCAATGACACGGTGCTAACAAAGGTGTACACGTGACAATTGAGATGAAATAAGAGAATCCAAACTAGACCAGCAATACAGCAGACAAGAGACCAGAATTCAACATTTTTTTTTATGAAATCATGACCCTGAATTGTGGCAATGTATTGAATTGTCACATGGCCTACAGTGAGAAGGGTATGGTCAAAGGGGAAGGCCGAGGATTGTGTCCAGTAAACACTTACACGTATAATCATCGGCAATGATTGTATGTGTATGTTGCTCGTGTCCTATTTGTGTTTTTGTATGTGTATACAAAACGTATATAGCTTCTAAAGTTCATTTTTTAAAACAAAAATTAATGTTATTTGGCCGACTATATCCTGTTTGTGCTTTCAGAATGATGCTGTGAGGATAAACATCTCCTTAATGAGAACACTGTCCCTTATGAGCTGTCATTGTGGGTCCTATGGGCAGACTGGTACTTTACCTGCCATGGGAAGGTTTAATTTTCAGAGCACCAAGATCTGCTCTTACGTCATCACTGCTGTTTCGCTGTAGGCCTTATCCTTGGTGCCACTCCAGTGCCAGTTTTTTTGGTGGCTTTTGTTTCATCCTGTGTGTGTCCCATTCATGTGGTGTGTTCAGATTAAATGCTCTCTACATGTCTTGTAATTTTCGTGGTAGCGTTTTAAAACTAACTCGCAAGGATCTGTTAAATCACCACCATGATTTGAGGTAGGTTTTTACATTTGCACGGTATTTTATCAGTGTTTCTGGCTTCGTGCTTGGCATATTCTACAGTGATAGTAGTCTCTTGAATCTATATCAACTCGTGTGAATATAGAACAATTACTGCGCATGCACTAATATAGTGCAAATAACTGCATCCGTGAGTGCGACGGTATAGATTGATGAATTTATGAATATTCCCATAGGAATTGATTTTAATGTAGGGATCCACGAATCATTGTCCCTCCAGACACAGCTAGGCATTTAAGCAAGGTGAGTGATATTGCAACTGATTCCAAGGTAGGGTCTAGTACCAGAGAGTACCTGCTATAAGCACGGATGCAGTTATTTGCACTATATTAGTTCTATTTGGAATATATTTGTTATGATTAACGTTTTTGTTCTAGATCTGTGCCTTGTTATTGTCCCCCCCGACCCCCAGCTTAGCTTAACTTGTAAATATAAAAATTGTTAGTATTTTGTTTTTTTTATCCCAGTATTTTTAAACCCTTGTTGTGTTCCAGTCCATGTATATGCCAACACCGGGGTCTGAGAGAAACGGCATTTCGAACCTCTATATGTCCTGTACATATGGCAGAATTGACAATAAATTTGAAATTGAGTTAAATTGCGTTCTCATTTCAAGTATCTGGAAAGGATCCTCGATTCTAAAATGCCGTCTTATCCTCTTCCCCTCCTATCTTGTTCAGCGGACGACAAAAAATCAGACGGGGAGGCGGAGGACTTGGCGGAGGAGGTGGTGTCAGGAGGCTCGCCGCTGCCCGATTACTCGGAGTACATCACGGGCAAGAAGCTCCCGCCGGGCGGAATCCCCGGCGTCGACCTCTCCGACCCGAAGCAGCTGGCAGAATTTGCAAGGTGCACACCGTCGCCAGATCAGCTCGTTCGTTAATTGAATTACTCACTGATTGCTTTGTGCGTTCTAACAAAGTGTGTGAATGTCAAGGATTATTGTTCGGAATAGCGGTGGTTTTGGTGTCTCTCCCATGGGCGTTCATAATGGCTGCTAAAGAGATACTATGCTGGGAGCACTGAGTTCCTGGGTTTGAATTCAGGCAACCAGGTTACCTGTCAATGTGCCTCTTTTGGTTAGAGTGCTTGACTCCCAATCTAAATTGTATAATAATAATAGCATTTATATAGCGCATTTCACCCGAGGGTCACAAAGCGCTGCACAAAGCTGCAGAGAGAACGACATGTCAACAACGACAGAGCACGGAAAATCAGCAACAATTTTTTTGGGGTTTTTTTTTCTTATAATCCGAGCTGTGGAGAGAACGGCACAACAATAACGGGGAGACAGAAAACTGAGAGTCAAGCGATAGCAACGAATTATAATAATAATAATAATTTCAATTTATATAGCGCCTTTCACCAGAGGGTCACAAAGCGCTGCACAAGGGCCGCGAAGAGGACGGCAAAGGACAAAAGAAAATACAACAGGGAAACAATAATAATAATTCTACAACAAGCAAGGAGGGAACAAATGTCCCCGAGCAGACACAGATCGGAAGAGAGAGAGAGAGAGCCAACATCTCGGCACGGCACCGATAGCCCACTCCAACAATCCAAGCCAGAGGAAGGAACGAATGCTCCCAAAAAGGTGCAGGTATGAAGAGAGCCAACAACCTGGCACGACAGCGCCGAGCCGTATCAGAAGTCCTGACAGGACGGCTTGAAGGCTTTACGTATAAATTCAAATCACAGTGACTGTGAACTCAGCCCCTCCTACCAACGCAGTCAATAAAATGCGTATCGCTTTGTAAGAAGCCCGCATTAATTGTCCCATGGAGAGATTTGGCCACCACCAGATGAATTTGGAATTTCCACTACTATCTTAGGGCCACCAACAGAGATGAGCACCATCCAACACGCATTTGTCCAGGAAGCCACATAGATTTTGAATTTGTTTGTTTCATTCATTGTCAGAAACCACTTAATCCTGTACAGGGTTGTGGTGAGCTGGAGCCAAACCCAGCAGACACAGGGCGAAAGGCAGGGCTATAGCCAGGATGGGACGCCAGTCCATCACAGGGCACCGGGGGCAATTTAGTCAGCACGCCAATTAACCTATGCTGTAGCATGTATTTGAACTGTGGGAAGAAACCGGAGACCTTGGCGAAAACCCACACGTACACAGGGAGAACATGAAAGCTCCACACAAAAAGGCACCCGAAGCTGGGATACGAACCCGGGACCTTCTTGCTGTGAGGCGGCAGCGCTACTCGCCGTGCCACCCTTTGTGAGAATATCTGTATCTAATTGTACATTGATTTTTGGGAAAATATAACTTTAAACAAATGCCCCTGCTGATATCCGACGGGAAGTGGCCAGTCGAGTCGAGATGACAAAGGCTACTAGCGATGAACGCCACCTCCTTCATGGACGTCAACCCCCGGCCCAACGACTGAAGTCAAGAAGAAGCTTCCTCAGCCATGTGCAGCCCCTAACAACATCTCGAGGGGAAACCAGACTCCAGCTCTGGACGGAAAAGCTTGAGAGTGACCCTCCTGCAACTGGCATGGGAATCCCACCTGCTGAAGACTTCCCTCCTGGCTCAGATGCACCATGGATTCAGTGGAAGACACTCAACCGCCTGAGAACTAGAACGGGACGATCAAAAGATGCTTTGGTCAGATGGGGCTACAAGACCGGCCCAACCACCTGTGAATGTGGAGAAGCAGACCATACTATGGAACACTGCCTTGTCTGTGCTCTACTACCCAACCTCTGCAGCTCAAAAGACCTTGCGGAGTTCAATGAAAATGCAAGGGGCTGTGTAAGAAAATGGGAAACTGTAATTTAACATCGCGCTTCGAAGAATCGCAAAGAAGAAGAAGTAGGTATCGTCGGTTGTGCATCATGCATGGCCTCCCTTGATGCCTGCATGCCTCCTTTATGGTGTCCCCTTCTGCCAGGATGAAGCCCCGGAAACCCAAGGAGGAGGAATCTCCGAGGACGATTGCTTGTCCACACAAGGTGCGTACCCCTTGCCCCTCTCTCTACACCCGGTTCTTAAGGGAGCTCGCTGCCTATGAAACCTGGGACACTGCAGCCAACGTGATCGTGTCATGACTTAGGTCATTCAAGATTTCTCTTAGAAAATAATGTTGCCCAAGTTATGGTCAAATCAGGACAGGCAAACATTTATTGATTTTGGTCAACTTTGATTGAGATTAAGTGATGGGTAGAAAATTCACATCAGATGTTATGGCAGCACGATATTATGGTAACAAGGGCAGCATCATTATTACGTATCCCATTAAGACCCTACAACCTTTGAGATGTTTTTTTTTTAGAAAAAATTTCAGTCTGCATAAAAAATATTGTTATTTTGATTAGCGGTCACTCAAGTTTCCAGGCGTTATGTAAACTTGTGGTTAGTATTTCAAATGCAGTATAATCTTATTACTTGGGTACTTTTTTGTTTAGTTTTTCAAGTTAATGTGTGAGGTTGACTTAACCTCAGCAGCTCTGTTATACACTTGTGTAGGCTTTGTGTTGTGGTCTGTTCATTCTGAACACCACTATCTGCGCATTAACCAAAGCTGCTGACTTAAACGTTTGCGCCGTTTTAATTGTGTTTGCAATAGTTTCTGGTTCAAAATAAAAGTTACTGAGTAACTGAAATGTGATTACACACTGAAAGTGGATTATTAATAGGGGATTACATAGCTGCCAATTACTCCGTGTGTTATTTTGAATGCCATAGACCCCTGCACTGTACTGCGTTGGCTGCCGTGTAGTTTTACACTCGCCTACAATTGCTTCATAGGGTAGCAGGTCATTCCCCTGTTTTGATGTGAAGCTGTGCAGAAAGCGTCCTGATGGATTGGCCGCTTCTGCATGCCTTGACACCAATTATACAAATGGGGTATAATTTGTAAGAAAAGAATAAGCAATATACTGCATAACAACAAAATGCATTTAGGGAATCAATACCAATATAGGTATGTCTAGACAAATGCAATGTCATTTTAAAAAGCTCTCAATATGCGTGAATCAATTATTAACTGAATGAAATGATGGATGAAGTGTTTTTGTGTGTGAGCACCCGGCACGTTTTCTTTGTACGTTGCGACATTTTTTTGTTCCGAGTGTGCAACAGAAAGAGGACCGTTTAAAACAAAATACTATTTCCAAAGGGAAGCAAATGTGGCCCGTCATTCATCGTGCCGACCTCAACACAGCCTCGTGCACCCTTCTTTGCTTGTTAGGCGCTCGCTATAAGTACTGCTCGCCCAAATACCCTATAAGGAGAATGGGAATGTTTTCATATGCGTTGTGTACGTATATTTGGCCCATTGGCGCCAATGTTTAAAGTAATTGACCCATAATTGTAAGGTTGTGAGTTCAAATTGCGGTCGCAGGTCAACTCAGCTCCTCATCTTTCCAACGTTGATGAAATGAATACCACTCCATGCTCAGTTCTGTCATTGGAGATGCGTGCTGCCTCTTGTTGGAGCACAGATGCATTCGCTTGGTCACCAATGACGATTGGTGTTTAAACCTCCTCTGCTCCTCCACGAGAAATACTCGACCTATAATGATTACTTTGGTTGAATGCGTATTTTTTTATTTAAACAAGGATTTAGGCTGCCTCAAGTTGGGTGCTTATGTTGAGGTGTACCTAGCATGGCACAATGTTGTGGTGGTATCAAGGCGGTTGTTGGTGTTGCATATATGTATTTGGCATATGTGTTTGGATATATTCCTAGGTGTGTGCATTTGCATGCGTATGTGTCTGTGTTCACTTGGCGGATGTTTGCGTGTGATGCACATGTGCATATTCAGTCTATGCATGTTAAAATAACAGCATTCATGATGTAAAATATTATTCTCTATTTAATAATAATAATAATTCAATTTATATAGCGCCTTTCACCCGAGGGTCACAAAGCACACCAAATCCACCCTCAGTGGGTCTGCCTCCAATTTGTTGTCTTCACTGACAACATCGATATAGGTTAGTCCACAACAAGGCTTGGATACAGGCTAGCTTCTTACAGTTGAACGGCAATAAGACCAAGGTGCTGCTCACCGCATCTCCTGTAAAGTTGGTTTGCGGTGTGGTGATCGACGGCCATTCTATTAGTTCGGTGCATACAGTTGGCAGTGTACGTGTGGTCTTTGACTCCTCACTTACTTGAGGCACAGAATTAAAAATGTAACAAAAGCCGCATTCTTTCATGCTCCATTCTGTCTGCATCTCACGTAGATAACCTGGTTCATGCTTTTTTGTTCTCCAGAATTTATGGCATTAGTGCCTTATTCTATGGCATATCAAGCAAGTACTTAAATTGGCTCCAACACGTTCAAAATGCCACTGCCAGGGTTCTGACCAACACTCCAAGCAGCATGCACATCACGATGCCAGACAGGTTGTGGATGGACTACAAAATCATCCTGATCACCTTAAAGACAATGTTATTGCTCCATCTGTAAAACGTATCACCACTACATTTCGCCACGATTTCTCTGGTTCTCCAACTCCTACGTGCTTTACATGTCTTACGTGCTTTACATGTCTACACGTGCATTCTTGTTTGTGTGTGTGTGTGTACCTGTGAGCGGTAGCTCAGTGGTTAGCGTGCTGGGCTACAAACCTGGCGACCCGAGTTCGAATCTGCTCACGGCCAACACCAGTGAGGGATTTCTGAACTGGTCCTGGGCCACTAGGGAGACAAAGGCGGCCGAGAATGGTGCTGGTCACCCACTTTGTGTGCCGTGTCGACCTTCATAGGTGCTCGCTAATAGCACTTAACCCTACAGTCCGTTAAGGCTATTCGGGGGTATCTTTATATTTTGCATGCGTCTATATACGTACTTATGCGTAATTGTGATTGTGCATGCACACAGTCACTAGTTTAACCGCCTCTGCTTTACCTGTGTGTGCGCGCAAACACGCCCAGGGATGCAACAAAATGTTCCGCGACAACTCTGCGATGCGTAAACACCTGCACACCCACGGGCCGCGTGTGCACGTGTGCGCCGAGTGCGGCAAGGCCTTCGTCGAGAGCTCCAAGCTCAAGCGGCACCAGCTGGTGCACACTGGCGAGAAGCCCTTCCAGGTCAGCACCTCCACCATCCCCCCCCCCACACCACCTGCCACTTAAACTTGTGCCAAGTCAGTCCCATCGCAAGACTTAAAGGCTTGTCACAGCTGGAATAAATGTTGAAAAGCGGTTGTTTTGTTATTTTCTAGTGCAATCTTACATGTACTGCAGGGTTTTTATAAACCAGACAATTTTCAATATTCACTTAACTGGGTTGGTGTAGACCTGGGGTTCTCAAGATTTTGCACTTCAGGCCCACTTGGGTCTAGTCTCCGTGGACCACTAGGTGGCCATTGCAGCCCACTAGTGGGTCACCACCCACCGGTTGAGAATGGTGGGTGGAGAGTAATCTCACACATGTTGCAGGTCTCATAAGTCAACCCCCTTTCGATATTCCTTCCGGTTGTGAGGTGTTTTTTTGGGTGGCTCTCATGAGATTTTCCAGTTGATATTGTCTCTTTTGGAACATGGGTTTGGTGGTTGGTAACTGGTGTGTTGGAGTGAAATCTGGTACAGCAGGGGACATAATGTAATAACACAGCGAGACAGATGCGACGCAATAAGCTGGCATGCTGTTTCATATTCGTCTCAAAATATTGTTGCCACATGGTAAATTCGAATGATATCACCTCTAAGTTCCTGGGAGGTGACGTGCCATATTGGTACCGCATTCACACCTCGTGTTTCAGAGATTCACAGTTCGATACCAGCTGCTGCCCTGATTATTATTGCAGATGTGATTACCTTAATCTATTGACGTTTTGCTTTCATGGCTTAATGTATGAGAATTGCACGAAGGGCTGCTCTTTCAGGATAGCTGTGTCAAGTGTCCCCCCCCCCTCCTTCATGGCGTTTTTCCTCCCACATTGGAGGCATCATCAGGCAAAACGTCGCGAAGGAGAGAGAGGGATCACTCGACAGGGCTATCCCGAAAGAGGAACTCTTAAAAGCAACCCTAATAGATAGATGTTTATTATTACAGCAGAAAAATACCCAGTGAGCTTGCAAGCTCTTTACGGGACTCCTGAGACACAACAAACATGCGAATTGCTGACAATAATTAAAATATATACAAGATAAATATATACTAAAATATAATAATATATACGAATAATATTAGTCCGAACCGTCTGCTTCACAGTAGGCATTAAATGTCCACTGCTGTCATATGCAAGATTAGTTCATTTTGTCCCAGCGTCGGGGACTAATTAGCCAAATTCTAAAATTACCCGCAAATTACTGAATTAGGATTGTACATAGCAATCATCACCTCCTACTGGCAGACATGGCTGCAGCTGACTTTTGCAAATGAGACGATTCTGGTCTCTTGATGGTTAAACAATTTAAACTTGAAACTTGGCGTCTTTGAAATGTGTTCCATTGATAAGCTTGAATTGTTTCCCATAATGCACTACATATGACCGAGCAAGATTTGTTTGTTTTAGCATTGCAGTGAATGTAGCGACCTCTAGTGGCTATAGTGGTCATGGGAATCCTTTATACAAGGTATTC
>JAZEWU010000019.1:535394-560482 GCA_036362915.1 Geotria australis | reverse complement strand
ATTTAAACTAGCCCGGGTGGGACGCCCACACGGAGGCTGTTGCCTGGCAGCAGGCCCAGCTAAAGGCTGGCCTGACGGTCTGCTTTCAGCTAGTAGAGTGAATGCTACGCTCGTGATTGCAACAACGTAGATTACATCAATAATAACGAATGTCATTTATAACGCGCGCATATTCACTAAATTTCGAAGGTATTAATTCGAAGAGACAACGACTCGGAGGCGCAAGGAAACCGCAGAGAGGCGGCGGAGGCAGCCAAGTGGTTTGCTGGCGCCAATATTGCCACGCACTGTGTCCTATATATTATGTTATCGGCCAATTAATGAATGAGTTTTTTTAAGTTGTGGGAGGAAACCAGAGAACCCACGCAGGGAGAGAACACACAATCTCCACGCAGAAAGGGGGCCCGAGGCGGGAATCGAACCGCCTCGGGCAAGACCATTCTTTCTGTGAGGCTCAGATGTTACTACCGCGCCACTGTTCTGCATACTTCTAACACCTCCACCCTCTTCTCTCACACCTACCCCCAACTAGTGCACGTTTGAAGGCTGCGGCAAGCGCTTCTCACTGGACTTCAACCTGCGCACACACGTGCGCATCCACACAGGCGACCGGCCGTACGTCTGCCCCTTTGACGGCTGCAGCAAGAAGTTTGCACAGTCGACAAACCTCAAGTCGCACATCCTCACGCACGCCAAGGCCAAAAACAACCAGTAGGGTCGGTGGCATCTCGCCCACCGGCCCGTCCCGGCGCAGACGACGACTGACGAGAGAAAGTAAGGACGAGACGAGCAAAACACACGGGCGGGACTGCGAGTGTCCGTTTGCAGGCGGAAGACTTTTTTTCTCTCTCTCCTAACTGCCGAGTTTTCCAGTCAAAGTGAAAATGCCACACAGTGGAGCAAACAAATATTCGCAAATGAGAAAGGAGGGCATGTCTCGAAGAACGAAATATTGTTTGCAAAGAAGAAAGCTGAGGGAGTCAACGCTTTGCCCATCAGAGCTCTGATACCAAACAATTGTTTTGGTACTGGCCAAGCGAAGAGCACGTGTGGAGTTTGCCTTGCGGCTGGTGCCGTGTTACGGCAGTGGTACTGGACCCCAAGTTGTTCTCGCGGTTGCGGTCTTGATGTCTGAGGTTTTTAAGCAAGTGCTGGGGGGGGTGGGCATTCGATTTCCTGAACGCCGTTGGTTCTGCTGGGACCTGCAGAGACGCGTGTCGCCCAGAACCGCTGCATCTCAGCTCGAAGGTTTTGGACTCTGGATCCCACATCTACGCAGCCACACGTTGCCAAATAATCTCTTTAGGTATCCAAGCTTGTCCAATATCTTAAAACATTTGCTTTTCCGGACATTTTTGTTATTTGCCTATTTTATGTTTCCACTTGCAATGCAATGTTGCGGAAATTTGCTTTGGCAGTGAAATTATGTTTTTCTCATTCAGATGCCAATCTCTTTAGTGTAACTTGAGTAACACTGGTCAGTTTTCACAGGATTCACGTCCGGGGTAAAAAAGATCGCAAAGCCCGATGGGAGAGTGGTGGTTGAAACGACGTGGGTTTTTGGGGCACAGCAGTTTGACCCTCATCGTGCCAGCTTCACACAGGCGCTCAAAATCAACGACGTCTTTGACAAAATGCATGATTTTTTTCTATATATTTCGATAATATTATTATTATATTTTTTTAAGTGGACTTTTCGATGCCGTTTTACAAACAAATTATTATTTTGAGCAGGGTTTTTCGAATCTGGAATTGAAAAAAACAACTGCATAAGAGTGAATCGTGCCTTTTAATTTGTATCCAACGTGGCTGAGATAATGAAGCGCCCTGTTGCACAGTTTCCACGTGTTCAGTCGGGAGTAGTGCTTCATGAAATCCCGCGTATTCCTGCGCGTGCATTAGGCTGTTGACAAGAAGTCACTAGATTTATTTAGAGCTGCAATCATCTGTATATATTTTTGTCTTTTGAAGCCAGCTAGAAAATGTCCTAAACTGCCAGCCACAGTAATGCATCCAGTACAGAGCCATTGCCTCATTATATACAGATCCCTTGTCTGGTACAGCACATGGGTTTGAGAAGCTGTCATCGCTGCCCTTTGCGTGTTATTCACGGATCTAAATTAGGTCTCTGGGTGCTCTGGTATCATCCAATGTGAAAAACACCGTTAAATAAAGATTTGGCCAAACAACCCAATGCTAGTTTTTCCTAAAAAAAATTCTTGGGTACAGCCCTAGGTGTAAGTCCCCTATGTCCTGCCTGCTGTTATTGCCCACATCAGATGGGTTTGTTTAAAGACAACCCTCATGATGTTAAATAGTTAAGCTGAGAAGGCATCTGCCGAATTAAGTTAACATTGAAGTCTACTAACGAAGCTGTATATATGTATAATAAAAATGCTCAGGGTCGAGAACAGGCTAGTGACATGGGCATTGGAGTGGCATCCAGGTGTTGGCGACCAAGAGGAAGCCCTAAAGCCAAACGTTCAGATACAGAACTTGGAGGCTGGCAGGGTTGTTGATTTCTTCACGACAGTTGTGTTATCTCGCAGAAAGAAGGAAGCCATGGTTAGGTGCGGTAGCTGCTTCATCAAATTGTCCAACACCTTTCCTTTGGGCTGTCACACAAATACCTTGCTGAAGCAGTTTCCTCCGTAGCCCTTGCTTCAACAAGGCGACAAATCCCGGACTGGTTTTGATTTGCCCGCATCGCTCGCACTGTGAAGCCCAATGGATTCATACTACCAGGTTGCATGATGTTATTGGCGAAGAAACTTCTACAAAGTAGTTTGCCTCGATTTAAACAAATGCTTCTTTCATCATTGATGAACCACACATCAGCCCTATTTATTGCTCACAATCTGCGAGGCGGTGCATAATGGCTTTGTCAGCAATATTCAGCTGGATACCAGCTTCTGTCACCAATTGCTTTAGGCTAGGACGTTGGTGTGGTGTGTGTAGAGTTGGTGCAGCGATTTTCAGTCCTGCTCTTGTGGCCTCCTCACAGGACCCCTCACAGGACCCATGTGTTACACTGTAGGCTCATTAGTGTGGTGCAAACTTTGAGGGGTCAGAAAGCTTATTATACAACACCCTATGTCACTTCTGATTTGTAACTTTTGAGGGCACGATTGATATGTGTTGCTTTTGGATGATTCAAAGTTAAACATTTTCAACCAGCTCCATGTTTATATTAGCTTTTGGCAATACTGTACTTCTTTTCTCCCGAAGACGGTAGTAATTCTACATTCCTATGACAGACAACTCTTTCTAAAGGACGACCACTCTTGGCTTCCATCCAAATTGATGGTCATTTAACGATGGACTTAGTCAAGTCTTGAACGTGATTTTGTATTTGTGAGCTGGTTGAGTCATGTGCTGTACACAGTGGTGTCTTGCCTTCTCTACCATCTAGCCATCCAGATGGTGCTTTGCTTAGACTGCTTGACTCACAATTAGAAAGTTTCTAAGTTCCAGTCCTCGTTGAGAGTTGGTTCGGCCCTTTCAGGGTCAATAACATTTGCAGCATTTGTGGGAAGTCAACAGTGGTCGTCCTGCCCAGAAACTTACTTCAGTCATGGAAATGTCGAATAGCCATCGGACTGCTGCATGCTCATTTGGGCAAGCGGGCGCCTTGACGACCAAATAATATTTCACATGTATTAACCAGGCCTCCGTGCTCCCCTTGGAAATGTGTTATATTGATTAGAAACGCACCTTTTGGAGGGAATACCAATGTTTGACTCCACTCCCAGGGCTGTAGCTTACTTAATTGTTTTCTGCCATTGTTATTGTGGAAATCGACATCATGAACCTAGAATGGTACCTGTTTAAACATTTATTTGATTTGTACAGTAAATGTATTTTGTTTGTTTTTCAAGTTGTTGATTTGAAGCTATCCTCCGTCAGAAACACCGGCTGGCCCGCACTGGGTTTGCCATAGCAGCAGTCGTCGTACCCACAGGTATCGGTTGTTCTCTCGGTGTAAATCTCCCTCGGGCGGCTGGCTTTCAGACCCAGACGTGAATGTGTTTGTCTGCGCAAGGGGAAACTGTCACGGCCGAACAGAGTTAAGTGCGTCTTTATGCATCAAATGCGCCAACAACAAGCATTCGGTTTGAAATAACAATAATAAAATAGTTCTTTATTTAACCAGCAAAGCCTCACTGAGTCACAAGAAACTTTGTTTTTAGGTTTTTCCATCGGGATGTTTGGAAAATTGATTTTGCTGGGTTTTGCTTTGCATGTGGGAACAAGCCAGATTATCTGCGGAAAACCACACGATCGGATTATGCGCATGTTTCACTAAAGATATTGCATGGGCTCATTCTGCACTGTTGTCTCCTGGTCACTTTGCAGCCTGGCAGGAGGAATCCTAAAGCACACCATTATCGTGATCCACCAACCCTATTCCTCCAGGCACAGAGTTACATCGTTCCATCACTACACTTCACAGCTTTGTAATTCGATATTCACATCCTCAACAACTTCGGTTGCATTCAGTATCTTACAAGAACATCGTGATTGTATTTACTGCCCGATTTGAACATTCCTATCACGTTTGTTTACTGGTCCTTAATTAGGGCATAGGAATGTTGGGAACAAAGAATCGATTTTATAGAAGTGGTCTTGGACCTGACTTCCAGAACAGACTTAATGCTGAGAATCCATCCTCATGTTTCTAAAACAAAACCTCTTTTGCTTTATCCTATAAAAATAGTTGGAGTCCACGTTGGTACTGGAACTAAGTCTCCAGGTACTGATCTTTTCAGATAGTGCTGCTTTTGGAAGGCTGCATATTGAACTCCATGTTAATCTAAGCTAATCATCCACGTGGGGCCAATGCAATGAGAAGAGCCTGTGGGAAGTCAGCAATGGTCCAATTGAAAAACAGCCTGCCGTGAGGATGTGGAACATCCACCACACCAACAGATGGGCACCGCTCCCTTGTTTGCTGGGGTCAACACTTCATCTCAAATACCAAGATTGACCCGTGGCATCACGCAGTCCTAAATGTGTGTGTGTGGTATAGTGCGCAAAAGCTGTTCTCGTTTGCACAGTACATATGCCGTGGGCGGAGTGGTGTGTTTGGATAACGCTTCATTGCCCGTCACGTGCTGGGCAGCTCTTATTGTGCAAAAAGCATCACCGATTTTTGACGAGCAAAAACATGAGCCGAATGTAGCTGTAGGTTACTCGTTGGGAAACCTGCGCTCGCTCATCGTTGGAGTACTCGGCTCACTTCAGTAGTCGTCTTTGGGTGAACGCTTGATGGTGCACCGCTACACTTGGTTAATCGTGAACATCGCTTGGAAAATTCACAGTTGGGCTACAATTTAAGTGTTGCTGTGGTCCTAGTGGCACTGTCATGCACGGAATTTGACTCTTCAGAAGGTTGCAAGTTCACTTCCTCGTGGACGGTTGAATCAAATGTGGCCGTTGTATAGAGATCCTGGTCTTGGCCTGGAAGTGTGGAATTTACTTCCAATTTTCAAAGCTGCCGAAGGAAGCGAGTGCTACCCCATTACGAGGCATAATACAATTTTATGCGACTCGACGTTTTGCCCAGTCAATCTGGTGATGCATTGTTCATCATTCGACTTTTCTTTTGTCCTGACCCGGCACGTGTTTTATGCTCAGCTGATGAGGGTCCTTACCGGCTGTGATTGAAAACTGACGGCTTCTGTCTCGTTTGCGGAGAAAAGCACCCACTGCCCTTACGGCTGCCGCTTACTCCCGACAATTGGCCCAGCTGCTGCTGTGTTGCCTGGCAACTGCCTTAATGATGCAGCAGTGCTCGGCAAGACAAAAGTTGGCGTGGGGGGCAGCGCCGTTATTTAATCACGGACTCTGCACAAAGCTCCACAACGGAGACGCCCGCTCTTGGGACCCACTCGCTCGCCACGCTTTAATGATATGCATAATAGTATGTGGCCAGGTGGAGCTGTTAGTCGTAAGCTCGACTTAGTCCGGAGGCTACGAGTTCAGTAGTGATTGGTGGGAGTGACTCGGTCCATTATCATCATCGTCACAGCGTTGAGGCTGATACAATTAATACAACGGTGGCAAGCAAACTGTGGGTGTCTCTGACTGAAACGGTTGGTTTCTGTCATGGAAATGTGGAATTTCCACTGCTGGCTCAGGAGCAGCAATAGAGATGCTTGTTTGAACAGACCGCCATGTTTGGATATTATTTAATTTTTTCAATTTTCTGTTGGGCTATTGGAGCACAGAGGCACAGCATTCCTGGTTCAGAATAGCGCCAGAAGGTCATTGTTGTGAGGTTTAAAAACAGCGAGGCTACAAGGTGGCAAGGAGATTGCAGTACAGCAAATGTGTCACTGACCACATTGTGTGTACATGCTTTTAAACATATTCCCTTCTACGCACGGCCGAGAAGAGACTGTCCATCACAGGGAATTGTTATTTTTAGTTTGCAGCCGCGTGGCTGTAAGCCGTTGTAATGTGTGATGACCGTTCTCTGGTATTTCCATCATCTACTCTTCTTGAGAATGGGATGCGTAGGGTGGCAACCCGAAGTGGTAAGGGCCTAGAGTCAAGTGGTTGGTGGTGATGAGGTCAATGGCGGTGCAGTGGTTAGCACACTGCTGTGAACTCGGCTACCTTGCGTTCACCCCCTGCTGTGACTATGACATCGGCGGTATTGATTGTGATGACCACTAGATATTGATCTAAAATGCCTTTACTCGTTTTTTAAGTTCACGACGAGCCTAATTTAATGGCCCCTGTTCAGTTCCCTGGTACCTACTTCTTCTTCTTTGCGATTCTTCAAAGCGCGATGTTAAATTACAGTTTCCCATTTTCTTACACAGCCCCTTGCATTTTCATTGAACTCCGCAAGGTCTTTTGAGCTGCAGAGGTTGGGTAGTAGAGCACAGACAAGGCAGTGTTCCATAGTATGGTCTGCTTCTCCACATTCACAGGTGGTTGGGCCGGTCTTGTAGCCCCATCTGACCAAAGCATCTTTTGATCGTCCCGTTCTAGTTCTCAGGCGGTTGAGTGTCTTCCACTGAATCCATGGTGCATCTGAGCCAGGAGGGAAGTCTTCAGCAGGTGGGATTCCCATGCCAGTTGCAGGAGGGTCACTCTCAAGCTTTTCCGTCCAGAGCTGGAGTCTGGTTTCCCCTCGAGATGTTGTTAGGGGCTGCGCATGGCTGAGGAAGCTTCTTCTTGACTTCAGTCGTTGGGCCGGGGGTTGACGTCCATGAAGGAGGTGGCGTTCATCGCTAGTAGCCTTTGTCATCTCGACTCGACTGGCCACTTCCCGTCGGATATCAGCAGGGGCAATGCCAGCGAGGAGGTACAGGTTGTTTGTGTGTGTGGGTTTCAAGCAGCCAGTGATCAGGCGGCAGGTGTTGTTCAATGCCGGGTCAAGTTTCTTGGCATGGGTTGACCTCTCCCAGACAGGACATGCATACTCCGCGGAGGAATAGCACAAGGCCAGAGCAGTAGATCTTAATGTGTGTGCTGTGGCTCCCCATTTGGAGTTGACCAGTTTTTGTAGGATGTTGTTTCGGGAACCCACTTTCAATTTGGTGTTTTTGACGTGCTCCTTAAAGGAGAGAGTGCGGTCCAGGGTTACTCCAAGGTAGACAGGGTGCTTACGGTGCTCAAGTGGTGTTCCAGACCATTTGATGTTAAGAGGTCGGTTGGCTTCACGATTCCTGAGATGGAAAGAGCAGACTTGAGTCTTCGCTGGGTTGGCATGTAGGTGGTTGCGCTCATAGTAGAGGTGTAGCTCATCTAGGGCTGAGGTGAGATTTGCTTCCACTACTTCAAACGTACTCTCTTGGGATGTTACACAGAGGTCGTCGGCATAGATGAACCGTTCAGTATTCTGGTCCATTGGCTGGTCGTTAGTGTAGATGTTATATAGTAGGGGAGCCAACACACTACCTTGGGGTAGGCCATTCCGTTGTCGTCGCCAGCGACTTTGCTTGTTGTTCAAGACAACAAAGAAGCACCTATCTTTTAGGAGGGCTCCAATGAGGTCTGTAAGCGCCAGGTCTTTTGTCAAATCCAAGATCTTTTTCAGGAGGAGGCGGTGGTTCACACTGTCATATGCGGCAGACAGATCAACAAAGACGGCTCCTGTTATCAGTCCTTTCTGAAACCCATCCTCAATGTGCTGAGTGAGATTTAGAAGTTGACTTGTTGTAGATTTGCCGGGTCGGAATCCGGCTTGTTGGGGGATGATGGCTGGTTCAGCAACAGGGGCAAGCCTGTTTAGGATCAGGCGCTCAAACAGCTTATATGGGTGACATAGCAGGGAGATCGGGCGAAAGTTCTTTGCATACGCTGGATCTTTGCCCGGTTTGAGAAGAGCAATAATCTTGGTTTTCCTCCAGATCTTTGGGATGTTTTTTGTCAGCATGCACTTGTTCATCAACTCAAGGATCCATTTCCGCGTTAGAGGTCCAAAGTGCTTGATCTCTTCCGTGAAGATGTTATCCAGTCCGATGGCTTTACCGTTCTTAAGGGTGTTGATGCCGATATTGAGCTCTTCAAGGGAGAACGGCTTAGTCAGTCCAGAGGTTTGGGAGTACTTTTCTCGCTCTACCTTTGGTCTTGGCTGTTTGCTGGTGGGTTTCCCATTGAGCAGCATCTGGTGCGCAACTTGGTTGGCGGTGGTGGTATACTGCTGCTGTGTTGGGGTCGATGGATCGTTGCTGATTTTTCGAATGAGGCTCCATGCCTTTGCTGTTTTTCGTCATATCTGTTGTTTCCACCAGGTTTTGCCATTTGTGTTGCCGGTGTTCTGATAGAGATGTCATAAGTCTCTCGCCTACTTCAATGGTACTTTCAGCAAAGGGATCGTATTCGTAGAGCTGTTGGTATTGCTCAAACAGTTTGGCACTTTCAGCATTAAGGCCCGCGATGAATTGAGTGTGGCAGCCTCTTGGGATGTTCTTGCGCGCTGCTTGGTGCACAAGCTTGGTGAACTTGTCGTAATTCTTGGGGTCCGCTGGGAGATGGACGATTTTCCTTTCTAGATCTTCTTGGAAGCCAGGCCAGTTCGCTTTCCCAAAGTTGAATGTTCTTCGGAATGGAACTGTGGCTGGGGTGATTGCAGCATTGACTGTAATGCCGATGGGACGGTGTTGGGTTCGTGGCAGTGGCTCCAGGACCAGCTTCTTACTTAATCCGGTGATCTTATGGCTGACAAACGCGATATCAGGGTTGTAGCCTGCTTTCCATCGCCCGCTGTTGAAGGACTTTGGTTGTTTGGCATCGTGGATCAGATTAAGCTGGCTGTTTTCAGCCCACGCTTCTACTGCATCTCCATCTGCGTTGTTGTTGGCGTATCCCCATTGCGTGTTGTGGCTGTTGAAATCTCCAATTACAATTTTCGGTTTTTCAGATGATGGTATTTCAGGCATCTCTAGGGGTGTGGTAGGTGGTTTGTAAACTGAGGTAACGGTAACTCCTCGGAGCTCAGCGGTTAGGACTTCGATATCGTTTTTATCGCTCTTTGATGTTGATTCGGCGATTGTCCCATTTTTTGCTAGTATGATGCTTCCGTATTTCTCATGTGGTCTTTCTATGAGGGTGGTCATACCTTCTACACGAGGGCGAGGGTTTTTAGGTCCACGGTGGGTTTCTTGTAGGCAGAGAAGATCACAATGATAATCTTTGCATAGTTTTGCAACAAGTTCTTCTTTAGTTGCAGACAGTTCTTTAGTTGCAGACAGTTCTTTAGTTGCAGACAGTACCTACTGCGTACATCACACATGTTCAGTGTTCTTGCAATGTCTGCACTGTGTTGTTACACTATGCATAAATGGTAAAATTAACTTTCATTGCTTCGGAATATTGTAATATTAAAATTAACTCAACACATTCATCAGTAACAGTGCTTTAAAAGAAACATTGTATAGGTGACATTTTGGGAATTTTTGTATGTCCAAAGTCCAAATACATGCTACCTAAATTCATTGTTCTGATTAAATTAACCCCAGTGCCCTAAGATGTAAATTGCTTACTCCTCCCTGCTATACAACTCTTAAAAAGAAGCTCCATAGGTTAATGGTTCCTTTCAGCAAATATTGAAACTGACTGACCAATGTGCGTTGAAGAAAGGCCATTTTTGCCGATGACGGCAGTGCTATTGACAAATGTGAAGGGCTTTGTATTAATTGTGCACCACTGTCAACACAGAAACAGCACCAAATAATGTTTTATTGTAATATGAAATATAGAAAGGCACTGATTTACATTTATAACACTTAGGTAGATAAGTTATCTTTATAACGAGGTAGGAGCCCACAGAGCCCTTTGATTTAGATTTCAATTGTAGGACTTGGGGTGGCACAGTGAGTAAGTTCCTAGATTCAATTCCGAGGTTGTATGCCTTTCTGTGTGGAGTTTGCATGTTCTCCCCACGTCCACGTAGGTTGTCGCTGGGTACTCTAGTTTCCTCCCACAGTCTAAAGATATTGTATACGTTTACTGGCCTGATTAAATTTCCCCTGGTGCTCTGTGATGGACTAGTGTCCCATCCTGGGTATAGCCTTGCATTGCGCCCTGTCTGCCGAAGGTAGGTTCTGGCTTACTGTGTCCCTGTACAGGATTAAGCGCGTGATGACATGCAAGGCATGAAGGGAGGACAGATCCTATGGTCACAATTGTGCCCTTCTCCGTTAAGAAATCTCCCATTATGTGTATTTGTTAGTACTGTTAAGTGCTTTCAGTCTGCAGGCAACGTTATATATGAGTTTTTAATCGCTTGCAGAAAGTGTTAGAATTGGTTAAAAATCTTGTGTAATAAGCAGATGCTGCTGGGAAACATTGATCTGGAGAAAGGCCCTTAAGTTGATGAATCAGATCTTTAAACCCATAAGTGTTTGTACTGTACATGCAAATCTTTTGCTTGTCATCTTTGCGGTTTTGACGTTGCTTCGTGAAATGATGAGGCCGTGTTGGTGCATCTCGCAGGTATCCTTGTGTACAGTCAAACTGTCGTGTTGGCTGTGCAGCTGCTGGCAGTACAGGAAGGAGATGATTGACCTGTTGGTGCAGAATTCTCGTGTGTTTTCATCAGGTACTCCCGAGTTTCCTCCAACGTAAAAGAATAAATTGGCCAAGCATCCGAATTCCTGCCCCAATTAAAAATGAACCGATAGACTCGCACTTTCCTGACGAAAGTAAATTATTTGTTAACATTGAAACACTACCCTACTTAATCAGTTTTGGGAGGTCGACTTGGAAAATTAATCAGCCTCTACCAATTCGTTTCTATAAGTAACACAATCCTCTGATATTCTCACAGTTAAGTAAATCCTTGACCTTCGCCTGGGATACGTTCCAGAAACGGGCACGTATCCCGAAAATCGCGAAGACCATTTTTGTACGTTTGATCAAGAACGCGATGTGAACGAGAACTAAACAGAGACGATGGGGATGCGGGACGCGGGGCGAGTCTGGATGCCGTTCCCCTGTCATGCTGCGGCCATGCAGCAGCCTCACCAGGAATACAGGACTGCAACCGCTAAATCGCGGAACCGCGAAGGTTGAATAAGCAAACATTAAGGGTTCACTGTATAGTAAACTAATTCATTATATTCATCATAAAGTAATAATTGAACCTCAGAAATGCGACGGTGGGCCTTGTGTTGTGATCTGTGTTCATCGGTTGCTGCTGCTGTCCTCACTGATGCAAGTGCTTTGCGCCATCATTTCCCTCCTTTCATTGCATATGGACTCATTTTTAAGTGTTTCGTAAAAGTAATCATGGAAGATAATCAACAGTGTCCTGATGAGGGATTCTCCGATTGCTCCCTTGACAACGGAGAAATCAAACGGGATTGTGATACCTGCCTTCGTAATACGATCACAGTTGCTTGTTGTGATGCATCTCCTGCCTGGTGCTGGTGGGGGTGTCGTGTTCAGTTTGTCCTCTGCACGGTTTTAATTTTTATTTGTAAATTTGTGAAATATTGGGGGCGACTCGATTTGGACGCGAGTTCTTGTTTGACTTTGCCGGATGAGACTCTTGAACTCGGTTATGGCGTAGAGAGAGAGGAAAAGCTAAATGTGTTTATTTTTTTATAAAAAAAAACAAACGAGAGGTGACTTTTACGTCGAGTCTCGGATTCGGATGCGTCGACTAATAAGTAATTATATAATAATAGCACTCGGCAGTGGGAAAATAAACATTTTACAGTGCAAACCCGTTAGCCTATGTGTGGGTATGTGTCTAATGCGTGTGTGTGGGTCAGTGACTATGAGGAGCGGTAGTATAGCTGTTAAGCACTGTGCTTCTTCTTTTCGATTCTTCGAAGCGTGATGGTTATGTGACAGTTTCCCATTTCTTTACACAGTTTGCATTTTTATTGAACTCTGCAAGGTCTTTTAAGCTGCAGAGATTGGGCAGTAGAGTGCAGACAAGGCAGTGCTCCATAGTATGGTCTGCTTCTCCACATTCACAGGTGGTTGGGTCGGTCTTGTAGACCCATCTGACCAAAGCAGCTTTTGATCGTCCCGTTCTAGTTCTCAGGCGGTTGAGTGTCTTCCACTGAATCCATGGTGCTTCTGAGCCAGGAGGGAAGTCTTCAGCAGGGGAGATTCCCATGCCAGTTGGATGAGGGTCACTCTGAAGCTTTTCCGTCCAGAGCTGGAGTCTGGTTTCTTCTCGAGATGTTGTTAGGGGCTGCACATGGCTGAGGAAGAAGCACTGTGCTGCGAACCCGGCAACCCAAGTTTGATTCTCGCTCGCCGCCAACACCATTGTCGATTTTCTGACCAGATTCTGCCCCCCCCCCCCCAAGGTCGACTCGGCCTCAAATGAGTATCTGGTGCGGTGTAAACATCGCCATTAGAGAGACAAAGGTAGCCTGGCTTGGTGCTGGCCACCCACCCTCGTTTGTGCCTTGCTGGCTTTTATAGGTGCTCGCTCACTGCATTTGGTTGTACAATTTGTAAAGGCTATATGGTAGATATTTGTCTTTTGTAATCATGGCCGTCAAATGACAGAGGGGCTTGATGTGGCCAGAACAATGCTTAACCACGTGCCTTCCCAGTGGTTTTAATTGCCCATCACACATTGCACCAGATACTCATTTCTGTAGTTTTGTTTGCTACTATTCACCAAGGAGACACTAGCATGAGTAGTGGAACTAGGTGTGGATTTCCTGTATGCATGCAGGAATTTCAACAGGTCCTAATCTGCTTCATTGACCAAGTCACGTCTCATGAGAACACCAAGAGGCCTTGGCTTCGGATTGTTCATGCATTTGCGGGCCTTGAGGGTCTTTGTTTTGGTGCACGGGCCTGTGCATTCCGTTTGTGTATGTGTATATCTATACTTTATGGAGCAAGTGGTTTTATCTAAGTTCACATTGAGGGTACCGGGTTCGAAGCCTTCATAAGCGCACATTTTATCTGCATAATACCAAGAATGTTATGTCTCATTTCAGCTGTTCTTCCTACTCATTGATTACTCTTCTAAAACTTTAGAGGCAGCAGCATTATTCCCAAAAGGACATCAGAAAGACATCCAGGACGAAGCAGTCATGTAATTACCAAGGGACATCAGAAGAACGTGCTACATGCTTGGAACAAGATTGCTATCAGGTATTCTACGAGCATGTACAAATGGCAGGGAGTGGTGTGCAGTGGTTAGCATACTGCTCTCCCGAACCCAGTTATATTAGTTCAATCTCCTCCTACAACTTACATCACTGGTAGGTGCTATAAGAACTTCCCTGGCCTTCCCAAGGTTTACTTAAAGGAGTTCCTGGTTTGCTGGACAGAGTTAGTCGGCATCATGCTGGCCCTAACACCCACAGCTCTTGCCCCAAAATTCTACCAAGGATACACTGGGGACCTTTATCTTTGACCTGTATGGGCAACAGTTTCATGTCCAGTCCCATCACTCGGGAGCTGGTTGATAATAATTTTACATTTATAACGCGCACATATTCATTCAATGTCGAAGGTATTCATTGACGAGAGAACGACTGAGAGGCGCGAGGAAAGCGTAGAGGCGGAGGATGCAGCTAGGCGGTTTGCCGGCGCCATATTGCCACACACTGCTTCCTATATTTTATGATGTTATCGGCCAAATAATTAATGAGTGTTTTTTTTTACCTGTGGGAGGAAACCGGAGAACACGGAGGAAACCCACACGGACACGGGGAGAACACACGGCACACAGAAAGGCGCCCGAGCCGAGATTCGAACCCGGGGGCCTTCTTGCTGTGAGGCAGCAGTGCTACCCACTGCGCCACCTCCTAGAGATGGGCTTGTAGTGGAAGCGAGACAACCACTCAGCAACATGTTGGTTACCGAGGCAGTACAGCAAATAGATTTGAGCTTTAGATTTTTCACAATGTTATTGCAGTTTCAATGAATAACCTTAAAACAACGTACTTTTCTTAATAACATGAATTTATGCAAGTTAATTTAAGATTGCCTTTAAAAAATTGCAGGTGTTAACGAACAATAAGTGTATCCGAGGCAGGGTGTGTCGCTCTAACGCCGTGCAGAGCTTTACGTGCAACTGAGCAAAAACACAGGTGGAGAGTTTGCTTTTGCCAGGCTTTTAATTGGAGAACCTCAAAGTACGCGAGTTCCATTCCAGACCAGTGACCTGGATGCCATATCATCACCGCAGCCATCAAACCGGCACCACCATCGTCACATAATCACATCGCCGTCATCAAACTCGCAATCTTCACTGCACCACCGTGACCATCATAATCACTTCGCTATTCCTTTCAATTTCACCTTTACCAAACAAACAGTCATTCCTTCTCTTGCGGCCTTATATTCTCGAGTCCCTCCCAAACGAAAAACAAAACAGTTCACATTATCTCAAATGGACTTTTCCTACAATGCATGCAATCGCATGTAGGTCTGTTAACAAAACTGAACATTGAATTCTACCACCAAGACACCATCAAATCACGATCAATTAATCACCACCGTCAATGCATAACCGCAGTCGTTAACACTATCACAAATTCCTGACCACCTGCGGTTGGTAAAGTTATCATCTCGCGAGGCTGTCCCACGCGGTGCTGGGAACGTCCACACCGAATGCCCTCGCCTTATGGAAACACTGGGTCCTGCCATATGAATTTGAAATTCAGAACCACGTCTTGACTGACTATTGGGATGCTGACCTTGGATTTCATTCTGACAGGCACTGCTGCAGCAGAGATCTGCTGGACTTCAGGACCCTATTCTCAAAAGCCTGGCGTGAGTAATTGCAATCGTCACGGAGTCTAAACACAGTAGCTTTGTAAACAACCACAACATTGATAAAGCCCAGTCTGCCTATTCACACATCCACACACTACCCACTGCTAGCCTGGCTACTTGCTACCCACCACTACACTTGCACCACTCCGCGGGGTGGGTGGCTCCTGTGGTAAGAGCACTTGACTCACCAGCAGAAGGTCACAAGGTCCACAGCTGACTCGCCCCATTATAATCAGCATCGTCATTGCTCTGGGGTTTATAAAACATGTACCACTTAGTGGGATGTGAACAGTGTTTAGTTTAAGCAATGGGAAGTCGCTGCCTTACGAACGAGGAATTTCCACCACAGGCTCAAGGCTGGCAGTAAAGCGTCGCCGCAAGCTCATCTGAGCTTGGGGGGGTATTCAACTTGTTTCACGGAAAGCACACCGACATCAGCAGAGGATTTCAGACATCACATTCACAGGATGGTGCGCGGTGATTAGGAGCGGAATGTGTTAATGATCGTGATGCAACATCTTTCCATCAATGTCTGCAGCTCTAACATGCGTGTGGTCATACTATGGAGCGTGTTCTAGTTGCTGTACTGTTCGCGCTTTGAATTGATCCGTGTGCTGATGTGGATATTACCCAATTCCAGTTACTGTGTCAAATCAGCCCTCCATCATCTTTGGGGTAGGCAAAATAAGTATCGCATTGTGGCAGGTCCAAAGAGTAGTAATCTGTAGTGAAGCTCTGTTTATGAGTTTAGGTCATGTGACAAAGTGTGTAAGTGTAGTGCACCCGTCAATATGTTGGAGAAAACGAGCGAGCACATACAGCCCTTTTTTTTTTGTCCAAGCCCTGATGAAGCTGAGTGGAAGTCTCAGCGAAACGTCGGTACCATCTTTTAAGGTAAGTGCCGTATGTGCGCGCTAGTTTTCTCCAACATATCGACGGGTGCACTACACTTACACACTTTTTCACATGACCTAAACTCATAAACAGAGCTTCACTATGGATAACATTGGTCATGAAAGCCTACGAGTTAATTAGTAGTCATCTGATGGAAGACCACTGGTGGATTTTGGTGGAATCTTGAGCAATGCTTGGGGGCTGTCGATAGATCACATCTCTGCCCCCCAGTGCGCATTCGAGTAGAGCCATAACCTTCCCTTAAATGACCATAAAAGTACCTTAGTCTGACTCCCGACACCCTAGCATTGGCACCCGAGTGGTACGATCGCTCGTCATTCTAACACTGCCTGCATCTCAGAGTTGGGTTAATGTTTGGCTAAACTGCTTTAAATGTGGCGCCAATGCCTGCATCTCACGGAGCCAGGCAGAGGCATTCTCATAAGCAACGCATACGGAGTGTAAGTGTTTATTTACACTTTCACAAAACGTGTCGCCACAACATAAAACATTTAACATACCTCAGTCACAACTGAATTGTTCATTGCTGTGTAGGCTTCTCCTTTTGAACACCCCTCACCTTCGTTTAAAATTAACGACCCGCTATCAAGTTTAAAATATAAGATGCCTGCCATCGAGGCGAGTTAATAAATAGGGAATTTAAACCAATCGTTATTAAATTAACTAATGTGCAATAAATAATAATACATAAATATCCTGGCGGCAGTCAAAGCGCCCGGGCCCCATCCCGGGAGTTTGTGGTGGTTAACGTTGTCTGCGGCCGGGCGCAGGCTATAGCTTGGCGTGACAGGCCCGTGTCCATGTATGCAGGTACACCTGCGCCGGTACGGGTGTGCGGCTACGCGTCTGCGTACGCCTGTGCAGGTACGTCCATGCAGGTATGCCTGTGTCTGTACACCTGTGTGGGTGTGCTTGTCTGTGTCCGCCTGTGTGGGTACACCTGTGTAGGTTTAGAGCATGTGGGTATGTCAGTGTGGATACACCTATGCAATACGTCTTTAATAATAATAGCGTTTTATATAGCGTGCGGCTGCGTCCGTGCGTGCATCGTGGTGCGCGTGTCACTGCACTGCAGGCGTGCGCCACTGCACGCGGTGCGACTTTCTACACAGATCCACGTGTGTCCCTACGTCTGCCTACGATTGAGCGTGTCTATGCGTGGGTTGTGTGTGCGCAGGAGCGCGTGCGTGCGTGCGTGCGAGTGGCACGATCCGCGCCTCCGCCGCGTCACTCGGCGCAGAGCAGCGCGACTCCGCGCTCGTAGAAGCGCCGCGCGTCCTCGTGCCCCGAGATCTCCAGCTCCACCGTGAAGATGAGGTCGGTGCGCGTGAAGTTCAGGTACACGGGCAGCGTCACCTGGAGACGCGCACAGGCACTCCGCTCACACACAGATACACCGCGCGCACACACACACCGCACACGCACACACACAGATACACCGCTTTCACACGCACACGCTCACGCGCACACGCTCACGCACACACGCCGCGCACACACGCCGCACACACACAGATACACTGCTCTCACACATACACGCAGATACACCGCTCTCACACATACACACGCAGATACACCGCTCTCACACATACACACGCATACACTGCCACACACATACACGCATACACTGCCACACACATACACGCATACACTGCCACACACATACACCGCTCACATACAGACACACAGATACAGCGGTGTATCTGTGTGTGTGTGCTGTAGCAGTGGCACTGACCGTGGTCGTTGGTTTCTCGGCGCCCGTGAGCTTGGCCCAGTGCAGCGCGGTGAGCGGCAGCTCCGTGGAGATGGTTTGTGACAGCGACAGCTTGTTATTGGCGCACGTGGCACCCTGCAGCTTCAGGCCTGCGCACCACCCGTTACAACATCACCATCACCACCAACATCACCACGAACATCATCGACGCCGATGCCAACATTCTGAACCGCGTCCTCTGTGTTAAGATTTGTTTTACCCGTGGGAGGAAACCGGAGTACGTGGCGAAAACCACGCAGACACGGGGAGAAAACGCGCTCTCCCGTGAGCCCTTGTGAAACGAGCCGCCCTCCCGCCTCACTCCCTCCCTGACTCCCCCCACTCCACCTCCGCCCCTCTGCCCCACTCCCATCTCTGCCCCCACTCCTGCCACCCCTCCTGTACGGCAGAGCCGCCCTCTGCGCCTGTACGAGACTCACCCGTCACTCCGAAGCTGCACGCGTCCAGCCCCTGAGCGCCGGCGCCACGGCCGCCGCCGCCGCTCACCGTCACCTGCAGGCTGAGCTCCTCCAGTGACCAGCTGTTGGCCTGCGCCACGTACTGCCGCGTGGCCGTGATGTAGGCCTCCGGCACGAACAGGCCGCCCAGCCACACGTGCAGGTTCTGGCCACGGCGCGGGGCGGGGCGTGCGACAGGAAACGGATACAGCGGCGCAGGGAATGGCGGCCGTGTGCGCGTGACCATTATCTGAAAGGGTCATGGAATTTCGCCTAGGTCGACTGGGCCTTAAATGAGTATTCTGGTGCGGTGTGTAAATATCGGAATTTGGGAGACAAAGGCGGCCGGGCTTGCTCCTGGTCACCCACCTCCTCGTGTTCCATGTCATCCTGCATAGGTGCTGGCTTACGGCACTTCACCCACCTCCTCGTGTTCCATGTCATCCTGCATAGGTGCTGGCTTACGGCACTTGACCCCAAAAAAAAATTGTTGCTGATTTTCCGTGCTCTGTCGTTGTTGACATGTCGTTCTCTCTGCAGCTCTGTGCAGCGCTTTGTGACCCTCGGGTGAAAGGCGCTATATAAATGCTATTATTATTATTATATACGGGCGATCATGTCGGTGTGTATAGGTGTATATATGTGTGCGTGCGCGTACCTGTGGTGTGTGTGATTACACCTGTGGTGTACGTGTGTGTACAGGTGTGTGTGTGTGTGCGTGCAGCGCACCTTGAACTCCTTGGCGCCGCCCTGCGAGGCGGCGAGCGAGATCCGCTGCAGCTGCTGGATCCTGTCGCTGAAGTCGGCGACCCACTGCATGACGGTCATGCTACCCGGTGTGGTGTAGCGCGCCCAGCTGCGCGGTAGGATCCCTGCACAAACACCAAGGCCCCCCGTGCAGCCTTAACGACGTCGGGACAAGTGCTGTTAGCGAGCACACGTGATGGCCGCACGTGGTGCACGAGGCGACGGGTGGCCGGCACCGTGCACGGCCGCCTTTGCCTCCCAATCGGTGATGTTTACGCAATTTGTCGACTTATGGGAGGTCCAGTGCCAGTTTAGAAATGTGTTGAGTCGAACTTGGGTCACCGGGTTTGTAGGGCAACGAGCTAACTGCTGCGCCACCGCTCCCCATAATGCCTGCAATAACTAAGGTCCTCCATAAAGCCTTAGCAAACATTTGGAGCAAGTGAGTCATTCATTTGACTAACACAGTCTAACACGTAGCCAAACAATCCTGATTATTAATGTCGGTGTGAGCTAGTGGCACTGCCGCTGCTGCCTCACTTGACCCGGTTAATTGGCGTGAATACACTGCCCTTGGGGCCCTGCAATGGACTCGTGTCCGTTGGTGGGAATAGCCCTGCGTTGTGCCCCGTGTCTGCGAGGCTAGGCTCCGGCTTACCACGACCCTCTGCAAGATTAAGCGGAACTGATAATGAACGAATGACTAAAACAGGGTTCTGCAATCTCCCACCCCCAATATCAGGTCAGCCAATCAGTGAACTCAATAAATCAGTTTCACTTCTTAAGAATACACTTTGGTTGCATCTCTGTGCGTGAGTGTGCGTGAGTATGTAAGAGTGTTAGTCAGAGTGAGTGAGTGCGAGCACCCTTGGCGAGCTGGCTGATGATGTTGCGGAGGTAGTTGGTCTGCTTGCGCCGACCCTCGCACACGGCCACGACGTCGCCCAGGTCCGTGCGGACGTCCTGCAGCAGCGTGGAACCCACCTTGATCTCCCGCTCGAAGAAACGGAACAGCGGGTCCTGCGGCGCACGTCACAGTAACAAACATCCCCCGTGTAGCCGACGCAGACTTGCCGGGCGGGTGCTTTTAGCGAGGACACGGCACACGAGGAGGTGGGTGACCAGCTCCACGCCCGGCCGCCTTTGTCTCCCTAGTGGCGAAGTTTACACACCGCACTAGGTACTCATTTGAGGCTGAGTCGACCTAGGGGAGGCCCGGGAGCGGTTCAAAAAGTCGTCACTGGTTGTTGGCCGTGAGCGAGATTCGAACTCGGGTCGCCAGCTTTGTAGCCCAGCACGCTAACCACCGAGCCGCCCGCTCCCCACAGACTCACGCACAAAGACAAAGATCCCCCGTGTGGCATTAATAAACTGTAGGGTCAAGTGCCGTTAGCGAGCACTTATTGAGGCCGACACGGCATACTACTCACGCCCACACACACACGCACCTTGATGTTATCGACGGTGCGTTTGAGATGCGCCAGGCTGCTGGGCACCAGCTCGAGCCAGCCGCTCGCCGTGGCGTGTAGGGAGCGCATCCAGGCGGGGCGGCCGTCCCCGCCGGGCCCCGCGGCGCCCGCCCCGCGGCCCTCCTCGTCCGGCCCGCCGCCCGCCCGGCCGCCGCCGCCACCGCCACCGCCGGGGAACGCGGCCGGTGCCCCGGGGCCCTGGCGGGCGAGGCGCTGCGCGTCACGCACCGCCACGTCCTCCTCGTCCTCCAGCGCCTGCATCTTGAGCAGCTTGCTGAGCATCGCCGCACCTGCGCCCCCGCACGCACGAAACACGGAGGTACCCCGTGTAGCCCCGAAAGACCCGAGGGCCGAGTGCTGCGTTGGGAACGCGCGCGCGCTAGAGAGTGAAGGCGCTCGCTAACGGCACTCCACTCTACGGTCTGTTCAGATTGTGCGAGTGCACGCACAAAGATTCCCTGTATAGCCTTAACAGACTATAAGGGTCAAATGCCGTTAGCAAGCACCTATGAAGGCCGACGCGGCACGCTAGGGGGTGGGTGCAGAGACACCGGTATATACGTGTGGACACGCAAGTGTGTACGCGTGTAAATGCCGAGGCACACAAGTATCTTATTTGCGGGGGTCACGGTGAGCATCGGACGTGGCGAGGGTGAGTGGCGTTCACGGTGAGCGGTGTTGGCGGTGAGCGTGCTGCCTGCGCTCACCCTGTGTGGTGAGCAGGACGATCTCGGCGTTGTCGGGGAGTCCGAGCCACGAGGGCACCTGTGTGTCGGGCAGCATCTCCACCCACTGCACGAACTCCTCCCTCCTGCCCAAGCGCAGCCACACACCCCCGCGGAGACAAACATCCCCCGTGTAGCCTCAAACGACTGCAGCGACAAGCGCTGTGAACGAGCACCTCTATAAAGTCCAAGAGGGGGTGGGTGGCCAGGACCACACCTGGGCAGCATTTGTCTTCCTAGTACCAATATTTATACACCAGACCAGCTATGCATTTGAGTGTGAGTCGACCTAGGGGAGGCCCAGGACCCGTTCAGAAAATCGTCATTGGTATTGGGTCGTGAGCGGGAATCAAACTCGGGTCGCTGGGTTCGTAGCGCAGCACGCTACACTACTGCTCCCTACAACAGCCAGGGTGACTCCTGTGGGTCCCCGGCGAAGCTGACGCCGCATCATCTCCATTGCCGCATCATCTCCATTACCGCATCGTCTCCATTACCGCACGCAGACGCGCCTGTCGTGCTCCACAGACCACCCGTGTTACCGTCCCCACCCGTGTTCCCGGCACCTCCCGTGTTTCCAGGACCGCCCTAAGCTGGAACTGCTCGTAAACCTGAATCGGTGCTTTTTGGGACGAGACCGAAACGCCGACCCCGGCGAACCTGGACGGGCCACCGTTGGCCCGACGTTTCCCCACCCAGTTGCCAACCGTCGGCCCGAAAGTCGGCCCCGTTCGCCGAGCTCGCCGACCGGCTCACCGGATGCCGTCCGGCATGAGGATGTCGCGCGTGGAGCCGTCGCCGGCGCCGCTGACCAGGCGGAAGTTGCGGTCGAAGCTGGCGGGAGTGAAGATGCGCTCCAGGAAGGTGTTGAGCAGCCGCTGGTCGAACTCGTTGTCGATGCGGCCGCCGTAGATCGACTGAGACATGAGCGTCTTGAGCGCCGCCCACGGCACCTTGTCCGGGGAGATGTTCTGACGGCCCTGGGGGTCGTCAATGTCGTCATCGCCATCGGGGTGATCAGGATTATCGTCGTAATCAGCAGGGTCATCATTGTCATCATAATCGTCAAGACAGTGATAATAACCTATATTTATAACGCGCACATATTCACTTAATTTCGAAGGTATTAATTCGAAGAGAGAACGACTCGGAGGCGCAAGGAAATCGCAGAGAGGCGGAGGAGGCAGCCAGGCGTTTTGCCACACAATGCGTCCTCTATATTATGATGTTATCGGCCATTTAATTACCGAGTGGTTTTTTAAAAGATCATCAGGGTCATCATAACGAAGGTCATCATTGTTGTAATAATTCTCATCATCAGTTATTCCTGCCACTAGCAGAGTACCCGGCCTACGGGCGATCTTGTTCCGTGCGTGTGCAATGTTCTTCTTGTTGAGTGAATCGCGCTCCCTACGTTTCTTCCCCCCCAACCCCCCCCCCCCCGGCACCTTGGTGGCGTCGTCGAGCCAGGTGTCGACGGTGTCGTACGCGGAGCGCAGGTCCGACTCGCTGAACTCGTAGTGCTTGGCCCAGCCGAGCGGCACGTAGCGCAGGCGCTCCTGCACCACCGCGTGGAACCACGCGATCAGGAAGTAGAGGCGCGCTCGCTCGCTCGGGGCCTGCGCGCAGGCCACACGGACACGGGGGAGAGGCAACAAGAGAGGAATGGGAGACGTGTGAATAGACGCGGGGGTTCACGCGGGGGAGAGACACACGCGGGGACACGGTAGCAGACCGCGGAAACACGGCAGGGCTCACCCTGCACATGCGCGCCGCCGGGATGCTGCTGAAGGTGCGCATCATGTTGGCCTTGACGCCGGGCGGAGGCTCGAACACGAAGATCCTCCCGGCGCGCAGCAGGTTGACGGGGACCTGCCCGAGCACGCGACGACCACGCGGCCACCGCGGGGCGGCCGCGCGACGACGGGCGTGAGGACGCGGCCACGGGAGCGCGACGGCGACGTCAAGGTAACGACGTCACCTTTTAAAACAAATATCCGATTCAAATCTCCTAGCTTGCGGCCACCGCGGGACGGCCGCGGTGCGATGGCCGAGCGACCGCTATGTCGTGCTGCGCTGTACTGTACTGTGCCGTGTCTGGCTCGGGGTTGCCGACCGTCCCGGATTGGCCGGGAGGCTGCGGAATCGGCATCAAACTCCCCTCCCTTCATCCTCCTCCTCCGGTGACTATTGAAAGCTATCTAGGAGATTTGAATCCAATAGTTGTTTTAAAATAATAATTAATTGCCATTTCCCTGACTAGCTTCGGAATTTGTAACCCTAGTCATGCTATGCTGTACACCTGTGCAGTGCACTGTTATCCTCGGTAGTATTGTGTAGTGCAGTCAAGCACATATTGGTGCGTTGTGTTTTGTATATATTGTTTCATAATGCTGCATTATGCATTGCTATAGTGTAGTGCACTACAGTCTAGTGTCATGTACCATAATGTCGTGTATTCCTGTATCGTGTTATACCACGATGTACAACGTACATGCATTATTGCTGCACAGTATACTCTACTGTAGCGTAGAGTGCAGCGTAATGGGTCGCACTGTGTTGAGTACTTTAGTGTCTAGTGTAATGTATAGTGCTGTGTGGAGTTGAGTGCTGTGTGTGGGCGTGTGCTGGTAACGCTGTGTGTGTTGTGTGTGGTGCCTTGGGGTTGATCTCCATGGTGAGGAAGAGCCTGAACGCCGTGTGCGGCTGCAGCGAGTGCAGCTTCTTCTCGAGCTGCATGAGCCATCCCGGGGCGAGATGAGCGTTCTTCAGCATGACCCACCTACAGCGACACTCGCGCTCCTCAGCACTCGCCACGCTCCTCACGCCCCTCGGCACCCCTCACACTCCTCACGCGGGCGAATGAGCTCGGGTTGCCACCTTCTTGAGATGCAAGAAACCGCGACGTATCGTAGGAAGGGGGAGAATACCTCGCGCTACCCGCGTGAGAACGTGCCGTGTCGAGCAAAGTATTATTACACAGATCGCAAATGCCAGGACGTGAGAATCGCTCTAAAGAGCTGTAGTTTTCGTCTCGCAGCGGCGATCGTTTTTCTGCTCTCTCCTCCGCGACGCTTTGCCCACCCGACGAACAACACTCGCCACGGCGAGTCTGACAGGGCAGCTCTTAAGAGCAATTCTCATACGTCGATATAATCACCGGGACAATTTATATCCTGGGAAGACTCGCAGATTCCGCAGGACAGCAGCTGCCTCATCAAGCGGACAGTGTCCTGGGGAAACGCGGAGAGGCGGCGGCACGAGAGGGGGCGACGTGAGAACAAGCGCAGCAAGCGGCGGACGCTCACCGGCCGGACTTGACCGCGGAGTTGATCGCCTTCTCGGCCTGGCTGAAGCCCTCGGCCGAGCCTGAAAGTCAAACGACGACTGAGAAATTACCGCCACATATAACGAGCACAGTATTCGTTCACTCTCGAAGACAGACAAAACGCCTCAGAAGCACGAGGAACCGCAGAGAGGCGAGGGATGGGAAAGGCAGCCGCACATTAATCCGGCACCAACATTTGCCAGGCTCTGCTTCCTTTTTATATTAAGACGTTATCGGCCAAATAGTGAGTGTTTTTTTATGATTGTTGTGCACGTGTGTGTGGGAGTCGCATTGTGCTGAGATGAGATGTCATGCGAGGTGGCACTGATAACGAACGAACTGTGGCGATGCTGTCCTCACCGATGGCGATGGAGGTGAGGAACTTGTTCTGCTCGGTGGCCAGGTCCTCCACCCTGCCGCTGGCGTCGTACCCGGGCACGGAGCACATGAGCACGGGCGTCGCGGGGCGGACCT
>JAZEWU010000019.1:517524-528172 GCA_036362915.1 Geotria australis | reverse complement strand
CGCGACACCACGAGGCGAGTTTAGGCAAGGCAGGACTGGGCCAGGAGAGTAGGCCGCGCAAAACAGACAAAAAAAACAAGCAATAAGAGCATGGCAGGCAACAAAAACAAACACCAAAGTTACACAGAAACAAACCACCAACCAAAGAGAAAAGGAACAGATGAAAAATGACAAATGTACAACAAATTAAATCTAAATAAATACGTTAAATACAGGTAGCGACAGCCCACGGGCCCCCAGCGGGACGCGTGGGCTGATTCAAGAACCTTGTGCCCTGTGACTGCAGGGCCTAGGGGAAGCCCAGGACCGGTTCAGATATTCATCACCGATGTTAGCCACGAGTGGGAGTCGAGCGCAAGTCGCAGGGTTGATAAGTCAGTGCGTATTAACCTCTATACAAGGACAACAACCGCCCTTCGCCGCTAAGTGGGGGTGACGTCACCACGGCACCCGTACCGGGCTAGACGCACACACGCGCATACATCTCGACCCCGCCGGGCTCCCGCTCTCCAAACGATCTCACGGACACCCTGCGCGACGCGGCCACGGGCTCCACATCGACCGTCGTCGCCGTCGCCGCCGCCCTCGTTAACATTCCCGCCCGCACTTCCCGCAGTGACGCGCTCGCTCGCAGTTTTCGAGGCGGCCGATTCCGTACCTCTTCCGTCCATCCATCCATTATCAGAAACCGCTTAATCCTGTATAGGGTCGCGGTGAGCCGGAGCCTATCCTGGCAGACAAAGGGCGCAAGGCAGGGCTATACCCCGAATGGGACCAATCCATCACAGGGAACCGGGCCAATTTAGTCCACAGGCCAATTAACCTATGCAGCAGCGTGTCTTTGGACTGTGGGAGGAAACCGGAGTGCCCGGCGAAAACCCACGCGGACACGGGGAGAGAATATGATCCCCCGTGAATCCCCCTCTCCCATAAAATTAACGTGTTTTTGGCGAAGATTGTGAGTGCGTGCGCAGCGGTGCCGCGTGCGAGTGGCGCCGTCACCGGTTGTAGCGCTTGAGCATGATGGCGTTCTCCGTGCACAGCTCATCGGCCGGGAGGGAGTGCGCTTGCCAGCGCAGACGCTCGTCCGCATTCGACAGGTACTCGGTGCGCGCGATGTCCGTGCGGAACTGCGCTCCACAAACACGCACACGCATGCACGCACGCATGGACAGTGATACCACGTGTAGCCTCTACAGACTGTAGGGGAGAGTGCTGTTGGCGAGCGTCTATGAGGGCCAGCATGGCATTTATGGGGTGGGTGGCCAGCATCACACCCCGGCCGGCTTTGTTTGCCCGGTGACAATGTTTACACATCGCGCCAGGTACTCATTTGAGGCTTAGTCGACCTAGCGGAGGCACAGGACCGGTTCGGAAAATCGTCACGAACGCACGGGCTTGCACGCGCACACACGCGCGTGAAAACATTCCAAATGTTTAATTCAACTAGTAACGTAGCGTCGCTGCACAGTAGTATTAACTGAGATTGATTCACTGGAATCAGACGAGCAGGAAAGCAGCAGCAGGCAGGTAGTGAGCCTGTGCCAAATCCCCCCTCTCCCCCCATCCCCTATATATTAAGGCAGCCACAAAACCCATTGTGTGCCGTTTCAGCCTTAACAGGCGGTCGTGCACAGCACTTGCCCCAACTGCCTGTGCAGGCTACACGGGGGATGTGTTGCCATTGCTCTTTGTGTGTTTGTGCGAGTTGTGTGTGTGCGGGGGGAGCGCCGGAGCACTTGACCCTACAGACTCTTAAGGCTATACGGGGGACCTTTGGAGCGGCGGAGCGGTCATCGCACCGCCCCGTGAACCCGACGGCGCCGCGAGTCCGGTTCCCGGCGCCCGGGTCGTCGACAACGAAGGCGCACCTGGATGTTGGCCTGCTGCAGGTGCTGCGCCCAGGTGCTGAACAGGTTGTGGCGCATCTGCTGGTCGAAGTATCCGGCGTAGGCCATGAAGGCGGCCGACAGGAGGCAGTCGCCCGTGATGGTGGACATCTGCGTGCGGAACGTCTGGCTCGTCTGCTCCCAGCGCTCCTGCTCGGCGGCGAGGCTGCGCAGGAGCGCCGTGCTGCGGCTCACCTGCACGGCGCGCGCACGGGACGCGGCGCTCAGCGGGGAGCGCGGACGGGGGCTGAGTGGGGAGCGGCGGATGGCACCGTGCGCGTTCCTCGGTCAAGGCTGGCTCTCGCAGATCGACATTTGTTCGTACGGTTTTACCTGCAGGAAAAGCTTTCGACCGAACCTGCGTTTTAAACGTTGGCATGTGGTCGCAGAGTGACGATGGTGACGATGGCGCGAATCACGCCCGGCGACAACGACGACGATTATGACGGCGATCACGACGGCGACGATGAACGCGACGGTGACAAATGACGATGCTCCCGGTGATTAAGAAGAATCGATGACGATAATCGCGAAAATTGTTCTTCAGAGCCGCTCTTTCAGGGGGACAGCCACGTCGAACGTTACTCCTCTCTCCTTCGCGACCTTTCGTCTCCCACGTTGGAAGCACGTTGGAAGAATTCACCAAAAAATTCAACCAAGCTTCGCCCCGCACGTTGGAGGCATCGTCAGGCTAAACCTACGTCGACAGGACGATCGCCAAACGTCGCGAAGCGCAAACACGCGCGGGCAGGCGGCGTGCGGCGGTCACCTTGGCCTCCACGGCGGCCAGGTCGGCCTTGATGGCCTGGGCCTGCGAGATGAGCAGCGCGTACTCCTCCTTGTAGCGCGCGATGCTGGCCTCCAGCTCGCTGATCATGTGCTCCACGTCGTCGGCGCGCGCCTGGTTGTCCTTGGCGTCGCACTCCAGCTTGTGCAGCTCGTTGCGCAGCGGCTCCACGCGCTTCAGCATGTCCGCGTAGTTGAGCTGCAGCGGCGTGGACACGGGGAGAGGTGGGGTGGGTACCGTTGTGAGGGGTGGGTGTGGGAATGGGTGGGTGTGGGAATGGGTGGGTATGGGGAGGCGTGGGTATGGAGATGGGTAGGCACCGTGGTGTGGGGCGGGCACGGCGCCGTCACTCGTCACCGACCACCGAGACCGCGTCAGGCTGTCGGTGTATCCACCCCTGCACCTCGGTCACCGCCTGCGTCCGTCAGGGGCCTCCCGTGGCCGCTCACCTGTGCCGTCGCCCACTTGACCATGGGCCCGCAGGCGAGGGAGGCGCGGTTCACCGTGTCGTAGTTGAAGCTGGGGTTGGAGAGGTAGCCCTTCTTCATTTTCTCCCGGATCGTGTCGCTGGTTCGGGGGTCAAGGTCAACAGGTCACAGGTTAAATGGAGCTGAAGCGACCGTAACTTAGCGTCCACTTCCCCCCGTCCGACAGATCGACCCACCTGCTCTTACCGCATCCCCCCTCTATCCTCACCCCTCCTCTAACAGCTGCCACTCACCACTAAGTGGCGGTGACATCACCACAGCGATTGTACCAGGCTAGGTGCGCCTTGCGGCCATGGAGCAAACCCAGGTGCTATGGATTGACCGCTCTGCCAGGCTAGCTGCAGGAGGAGGTCACAGGACCCACTTAGGTGCCATGGGTTGACTGCCCGAGATGACTGACAGATGCACCACCTGTGCTCCAGACTTGCTGCATTTTATCCGCCAGGTGATCAACCTACTGTTGTGAGTGTCGCTCCTCCATAACAACAACCACCGTTTGCCACTAAGTGGCAGTGACGTCACCAGGGCGCGTGTCCCAGGCCAGGTGCACCTTGAGGCCACGCAAAGTGTTGAAGGCTCGCTGACAGGAGGTCATGCGATAGACCCAGGTGCCATTGGCTGCCTGACTGAGATGGCTGACTGGGGCACCACCTGTGCACCCTACCATGCCAGATCGCTGAGTTTGATCCGCTCGGCGCTTGGTTCGATATCGTGAGCATCGCTCCTCCACCCTCTGTTGTTGTTGGAAGGTGACTGCCTCCAACTGCCCAGTAGCGTCCTTCACGAACCTCCTCCTCAGAAGTCGATCTTGACACTGCTGGTACCAGTCATCGGCGAGTCCAATCATCTCCACGTCCTTCTGCACCACATCAGGCCATCTCTTCTCCAGCCCGTGCCGTTCCCGTTTAGCCCCCTCTATCCTCCACACACGCACGCATGCACACACCTGATCTCGTCGGCGGAGAAGTTGACGATGGTGGGGATGAAGTTGTCGCGGATGATGATGGAGCGGATCTGCTTCCAGTCGGTGGTGTTCTCGCCCAGCAAGAGGCAGATCGACTCCAGCGCCATCTTCACGGCGGCCGGAGGGTTCGCCATGGAGCGCACCTCCACCAGGTGCTGCTTCTTGATGGACTTCACCGCTGCTCACCGGGGGTCAAGGTAGAAGCGTTCACGTCGCGATCCCTGTCAGGTTAGTACTTGATATTGCCTGCGAATTCTACCAAACACTTCGAGGCCGAGCTGAAAGACAACGATGTCCAGAGGCTGACCATCGTGCTGCTTCGAAGAATCGCAAAGAAGAAGACCGCTGCTCACCCACGGAGATAAAGATCCCACCGTGTAGCCTTAACAGACTGTTGGGGCAAGTGCTGTTAGGGAGTAGGGGGTGGGTGGCCAGCACCAAGCCCGGGTCTCCCTATTGCTAATGCTTAAGACGCCGTACCAGCTGCTGATTTTGTGGGGGAAGCCAAGAACCGGTTCAGAAAATCGTCACTGCTGTTGGCCGCCAGTGGGAATCGAACTCGAGGCGCCAGGTTTGTAGCTCAGCTAGCTAACCACTGCACTACCGCTCCTCACACACGTAGCCCTGGGCCGTGTATGGGCCGTGTGTGGGATGAGAAGGAGGAGACGGAGGGGGGATATGGGGGGGAGGAGGGGGAGGAGCGGCCGAGCAGATGGAGGAAGTGGCACGCACCGTTCTGGGCTTCGATGACGGCGGGCTCCACCTGCTCCAGGTCCTCACACACGCTCTTCTGCTTCTCGGCGATCACCTCGTTCTGTCGCAGCAGCGACTCCTGGATCTCCTGGCTCATCACCTGCACGCGCGCAGAGACACGGGTCCCCCGCGGAGCCTCACAGGCTGCTGGGGCAAGCGGCGTTTGCGGGTACCTGCGGAGGTTGGCACGGCGCGCGAGGTGGCGGGTGCTCGTTTGAGGCCGAGTTGACGCGGGTGGCCACACGCGCGCGCGCGCACGCGCACAGACACACGCGCGCACCTTCTTCTTCTCGGCCTCCTGCTGGCCGATCACCATCTTCTTGAGTTTGTCGTTGGCGGCGGCGTTCTTGGCCTCCAGCTCCTGGGACTTGATCGAGAGATCCTTCCTGAGCTCCTCCACCTGCCGGGCGAGTGGGACGTGCTCAGCGTGTGGGTGAGTGGGTGAGTGGGACAGAGTGAGCGCGTGGGTGAGCATGTGGGTGCGCAGGTGAGCGTGTGGGTGAGCGAGCGAGCGGGGCACCTGGTCGACTGTCTCCTTGATCTTGCGCAGCCCCACGTTGAGGTGCATCTGCTGCTCCTCCAGCTCGCTGCGCTTCTCTCCAAACAGCTCGGCATAGTGGCCGATGAAGTCGAGGTAGTGCCGCGGCGTGATGGCCACCGTGCGGCCCCCGCGCTTCGCCAGCCGCGCGTTTGCCTGCGCGACACGCGCACAGACGCACGCACGGGTTGACGGATGGACGCGCCGAGCACGGACAGCGCCTTTGCAAATGCATTGACAAGGAGGGACAAATGTAACAAGTCGGTTGTCCTAATGTTGTGAGGCCGGTTTAAACGGCCGCTATGCAGGTTCACCCGGGTTGACAGGTTGCCCCTTATGTGTGATAACATTTGCTCTAAAGAGCCGGTGTTTCGGGATAGTCGTGGCGAGCGTTCCCCCTCTCTCCTTCGCGACGTTTCGCGAAGGAGAGAGGGGGCATCGCCAGGCTCCGCCCAGTTTAGCCGAGCACGTCGGCACGTACGGGCGTCCGTCTAAGCGACGGACGGGCAAAGTGACGAGACGGGCGACGGGCGAGCCGGCGGCGAGGGCCGGGCAGCCGCCACCGCGCACCCGAGCGCGCACCGCACCTGGTGCAGGGTCAGGTGCACGAACACGCAGGCGTTGACGATGGCCTCGCGGTGCGACGGCGGCTGGGGCAGGCGGTCGTACGCGGCGGGCACCGCGTCGGGCGCGATGTAGCTCGGCTTCTCCAGGTCCATCTTGCCCGTGAACTCCTTGCCCACCTGGTACAGCGCCTCCGTCGACCAGTCCCCGAACCAGTTCAGTACGCACCTGCGGCGGGCGGCGCGGCGTGGAGGAGCGGGGGGAGAGAGACAAACGTGGCGGTGGGTGGCGTCGCGAGGCCCGGCGGGGGGACGGAGGGCGGCGACAACACCGCTCGCACGGAGGCCTGAACGCTCACACGGAGGCCCTTAGGCTCGCTTAAAGGCCTGTAGGCTCACACAGCGGCCCGTAGATTGACACAGACTCAAATAAACTCATACAGAGACCATATAGTCACAGAGAACCATAGCCTCACAAAAGACCCATAGACTCACATAGAGACCCATAGCCTCACTAAGGAAAGGACCAAGCGGGGGCGGAAGTTACGGACCGACAATGAAGGGGTAGGAAGCGAGGGGGCAGGAGGAAGGGGGTGGGGGGGGTCACCTGTTGAAGAGCGCGGGGGAGGTGGCGGCGCGGTCCTTGAGCCCCTCGGACGACGGGTTCATGGTGAACACCACGTGCAGGTTGCGCATCACCTAGAGCAGATGAGTCCGTGATTATTATTACAGCAGACAACACCGTGTGAGCTCGCAAGCTCTGCCAGCGGGTTTCCTGGAAGCGGGATTCACCTGGCTGGTGAACCAGCGGTAGAGCTCCTCGTGCGAGTCCAGCATGAGCCCCTCCTTCTGCGAGCCCTCCTTGCAGCCCGTCATGAGCGCCGCGTACTCGTCGCCCTCAAACAGCCCCGGCACCTGCGGGGACCCGGCACGGAGAGGCCCCGTGGCACAGAGTGACACGGTGACACGCGGTGCCAGAGACTGGTACGGAGAGGCACAGGGGCGCGGTCGCAAGGAGCAGCACGGCGGCACGGAGAGGGAAGCTGGCACGGGGCGGCACAATGGCACTGAGCGGTACGGGGTGGCGCGATGGCACGGTGGGACTGGCACGGAGAGCATCAAGGCAACGCGGCACGGTGGAACATAGCCAGGTCAATTGGTCGGCGCCGTTCCACATTGGTTCTAAACCGGCGGTCGAGATTCCACATTCCGGTCGCATGGGTGAGCCTATCCACGGGACAAGCATAGCTGAATCACACAAACGTCACCTATTGTACCGACCGATCCCCCGGGTTGCACGTGTGGCACTGTTTCATCCTCCCCACTGGGACCCGCCGGAAACAATCTCTGGATCCAATCCCGGAATCTCAGCCGGGCCAGCGTGGCACTCCGACATGCCGCTCTCGAGCCACGGGGCCCGTGACACCGATTGGCGAGCGGGAGCAAATGTTCACCGGAGGCCGGGCGCACGTGCGGGCGCGACCGAACGAACCTCCCCGTTCGCGAGCAGCGTGTTCATGCGCTCCAGGAATCCCGAGTCGAGCACGTTCGACTCGTCCATGATGAAGGCGATCTTCTCGTTCTTGCAGCCGGCGCGGCGCAGCACGGCGCGCAGGTCCTCGTCAAAGTCCTCGCCCGTGTACTTGCGGTGAACCTGCGGGGCGGCGGCGGCGTGATCGGAGAACGTCGGGGTCATCGGATAACCCCGGGCAAGCGCTGGACATCACGGGATCAAAGGATGAACTATCCCTTCGGCCGTGCAGGGCGTTTTCGAGGTTGTGTTTTGGTTGACGAACAAGCTCCCCGGACGACGGGCGACATGGCCGCACTGACGGTGTCGGATTTGAATCTTTCAGAAGCGATAACTTTATCTGTACAACTCCCAAAGCTTTTATTTATTACTCTTCTGAAACTTTAATGCTAGTTTGGCTTTGAATTTCAACTTTTGCACGACCATCATCCCTCAGTCTTGTTAGTAGAAAACGTTATCAATAAGAGACGTCAGAAGAACGTGTTTCACGCTTGGAACGAGAACGTCCATAGGGCGGGTACTTCTCTAGTATTGTTAGAGCTACACGGAGGCAATGTATTCAACACGGATGTACAAACGGGATGGCAGAACCGTGACAAAAACAATTGATCCTAGAATCGAATTGTGACCCCGAGAAGTCCTGAGAATTCATCAACCTGCCCGCCGGGATTGGGGGTGGGGGTGGTGCTCATTACTTGCCCAGTAATCACAGCCGCAGTTGCGACAGTGTGGCTATGATCCAGAATAGTAACAATAATATGGCTAAGGAGACACCCGGAGAGACCGACGAAACTCCTCAGAGCCGGGAGCCGGCTGCCGCCCGCCCCCTGCACGTTCCGCACCTTGATCTGGTAAACGCTGAGGCCGTTCATCCACGCGACGAAGCGCGACAGCGTCGTCTTTCCGGCGCCGCTCACCCCGATCAGCAACAGGTGGCCCTGGGGCTGCCGGAAAATCCTGCGGGAAGACGGGGAGACGGGAACGGCAACCATGACGACGATCGTGTTGATGACGACGATGACGACACAGCCACCGAAGGTAAACAAGTAAAAACGCGTGTGTGCTCCGATCTGAGTAAGTGTTACGAGATGCGATGAAATGGGCATCAATGACTGATCAAACAATCATTCTACAATGGGTGAAAGTAACCGACATTGCGCAACCCCTTCCCACCTGTACTGTACTGTACTGAATGCTTCAGATACTTGTTTACCGGTACACCATACCAGACCGTAGCGGCTTACTTTCACCTCTGTAACTGGCTGACCTACTGACCAATCGACCAACAAACTGTCTTACCCACCTAGTGACTGAGCAGCCAACACACTGACTGACGGGTCAGCTGACCCACGGAATAACGATGCGCTAAATATTCAGTGGGTCCTAGCACAGAGGGAGCGAGCGCGTGAGTGGGCGGGCGGGCGAGCGGGCGAGCAGACGAGCGAGTGGCTGACCTGTCGATGCGGAGCACGTGATCCAGCACCTCGTTGAAGAGAACGAGCGGCACGTCGAGCTCCTCCTCGTAGAAGACTTTGAGGCGCGCCTTGACGTACTCGCGCAGCTCCTCCTGCTCCACCGGCACGTAGTCCTGCACGGCGGCGCCGGCGGCGTTAGGTCACGCGACACGAGACTAGGCCGCGTGAGGTAACGCAGGGTGAAATAACGTGATGTGAGGCTACATGAGGTAACGTGAACGTGATATGAAGCTACGCGACGTGAGGCTACGCGAAGTAACGTGAGGTAACATGAGGCTATGAAACGTGAAGTAACGTGAGATAACGCGACGTGAGGCAATGCGACCTGAGGTAAGGTCACGCAACGTGACGCAACGCATTAGGGTCACTAACAGGGTTGGTACTAGGGTTACGCTTATCAGCATTGTTTAAGTTGGGTTAGAGAGATTACGTTATGTTTAACGTTAGGGCTGGCAACAGGGTTGGCGCCAGCATTATGGTCAGTTGAGGCACCTTGGAGAGCCAGTTGCTGAAGAGGATTGGCCGAGCCAGTGCCTTGCGCCGGTCGATGTTGGGGAAGTGCTTGAGGGCGACCATGTCAATGTTCTCATCGGTCCACCTCCGCTCCTCCTCGTCCACCAGCCTTGGGTGGACACACGGGCAAGGGAGAGACGGGGACAGGCAGGCAGAGAGACAGGTGGAGGGACAGGAGTCAATCAAGGTTTGCTTCAGCCGAAGACAATTCACGCGCGTCACCTGTATGCTATATTTCCATCAAAATGCCATTCCTTCTCCGCAAATCTCTCCTTTCATTCATCCCCCTTCACTTAAGCAACCCCTACCCCGACCATCGTTTGTTTATGTGTGATTCTGTGAGCCGCCCCGGGTAAGGCAGAAGTGGATTGACGACACATTTATTTTTACGTGACCCAATGCAAAAGTGCCTTGTTATTATGTATCAAAAGAATGTATTGGCAGTGGCGCACAAGCGAAAAGGGTAATATATACATAGAGATGATTTTAATACATTTCAATAAATAGAGTAATCTTTTGTTTTGGGCCAATCAAGCAATCAGAACTCGAACTAATGCTACCCCAATCCCAGCCATAATCCAGAGGAAAATAAAACCCCAAAGCCAAATAAAACCCCAGCCATAACCTTGGCCCATCTCTAACACTATGCAATCCCAACTCTAAATCAGCCCCTACTTTTGACCTTAATCCTGACCCCTAACTCTCAACCCCACATACCCCAAACTCCTACCACGACACACAGGACGTGGAATTCACTTCTAGAGGACATTCGGTCCACCGAGTCCATCATCTCGTATAAACCTGACGTCAAGACACCTGTTCCTAGAAGCATATAGACTTTCTTAATTGAGGTTTTATACTATTTTATCTGACCATTTATGAGTAGTTGTGCTTTCAATTCCTAGGTGTGTTTTTCAATCTTAGTTTGACACAGCGCCTTGTGAACTTTGGGTGAAAAGTGCTTAAGAATTAGAATGCTGCTGCCGCAACCCCTCCGCCCGGCTCCTGCGCCCCTGCGGGCCCCAACTGACCGGTCCTGGAAGAGGCGGAGGGCCTCGTGGGCCAACATGCGCACGAGGCCCTCGACGGGCAGGCTCTCGAGCGGCCGCACGGCCTCCAGGATGCCGCGCACCCAGCGCGTCATCTC
>JAZEWU010000019.1:485200-499109 GCA_036362915.1 Geotria australis | reverse complement strand
CGCACATTTAGCAGAGCAAAATGGGTTTCAGGTGCATGCAATGTTTGTGGATGAGTCGACCTAGGCGAGGCCCAGGACGCACACGTGTGCATGTGTGCGTGCGTGCGTGCGCCACCTCTGGAAGCGGCCCGTCTCGACGGGAAGCAGGTGCTTGATGTCGGCGCTGCCCGTGAAGATGCCCTCCAGGTAGACCCAGCGGCGCTGCACGTCGATCCACACGTCGAACAGCGCGAGGATGCGGTTCAGCTTGTCCTCCCAGCTCAGCGCGTCCTCCTCAAACACCTGCAAATCAACACCATCGTCGCCCTCATCACCGTCATCATCGTCGCCATCGTTTTAACCGTTTAGAATCTGTAACGCACACAAGAGACGCTCAGGCCCCCGCATGGATCGTAGGTTTGTGTGTTTCAATGAACCCCAGAGGTCTTGTGACAGGTCTGGAGCCCAGCACTCCTGATAGTATCTCCCTTGGTGAACAGGTCTGGAGTCTAGCACTCCTGCTCGGGTCTCCCTTGGTGAACAGGTCTGGGGGAAAGTTGCAGCCAAACAGCGATCCAAATACCCTCCAACTACAAGAGGTTGGCATCAAGACGGCCATCCAGCCATAACATTCTGCTCCAATACCCCACCACTGGAGGGCAACCGGCCAACCCGGGTCACCGTGGATACCGGCCGTTTGAACCGGTAACAACAACACACGCAGATCGACCGAGCGTCTCAACGCTGCCGGCCCCTCCTCGGGGACGGTCCGCGCGGCTTGCCGCGGCCTCGCTCCGCACGCAGAGGGCGTCGGAGGTTGTTTTGGTCGCGGGGGCAGCAGCGGGGGCCTCGTGGCGCTGGGATTGTAACGGGGGCCTTGTCCCGGCAGCGGGGGCGGCCCTCACCTTGTAGTATGGCGAGAGCTTCATGGCGGACACGCTGTTGATGTGCTCCTTGACGCGGTTGAAGAGGTCGTCCCAGCCGCGGATGAGCCGGCACTTGTTCTGGTAGTTCACCATGTCGAGCTCGTAGGCGCTCCACAGCTCGCGGATCTGACGGGGAGGCGGGAGGGAGGGAGGGCGGGCGGGCGGGCGAGTTGGCGAGCAGGCAGACGGGTAAGTAGGTGAGCGGGTGAGTGAGCGGGTGAGCGAGCGGGTTGGTGGGCAAGAGAGTGAGCAGGTTGGCGAGTGGGTGATCGAGTGAGTACGCAAGCGAATGCGCGAGGGAGAACGTGGGCGAGTGAGCGGGTGAGGGAGCCGCCGGTGCCGTAAGATGGACTGGCGTCGCATCATGGGTATAGCCCTGTCTCGCGACGTGTCTCTGCCGCGATAGGCTACGGCTCACCACAACCCCGTACAGGCTTAATCGGGGACTGATAATGAATTGATGATTTATTGTAGCAAACGTTTAACTGTTATTAATTGATAAAACCATCTGCCGTAAGGTACCCTGCACGGGGGTCTAAGCTGTAAAACAGCTGAATCTTTCCCACTAACGTCACGAACCGAGGAGAGTCCCGCGCACCTGCTTGAGGAACTCCTCAAGCGCCATCTCCCCCTGCGCCACGAGCAGCACGTCCTTCACCACGGCCTCGTTCTTCTGCAGGTCCACGTCCCAGATGTGTCCCAGCGTGAGCTCCGACAGCACCCAGCTGACGCGCAGGCGTTTCATCAGCTGCTTCCAGTGCCGGTCCTTCAGCGCCTCCGACTTGAGGTCGATCACCAGCATGTTGACCTGCGGCGGCGCAAATCGCGTCAGGCGATGTAAACATCGCCCGCCGGGGAGACGAAGGCCGCGGGGCCTGCAGACTAAATTGCCTCCGGTGCCCAATGATGGAATGGCATCCCAACATGGGTGTATCCCTGCCTTGCGCCCTGTGTCTGCCGGGATAGGCTCCGGTCCCCCACGACCCTCTAAAGCAGCGCTTCTAAACCTGGGGGTGCACGCAGAGGTGCGAGAACATATTTTGAGAAGCAAAGGGATGCAGGCTGCAGCAAAGGCTAAGAACCGCTGCTCTACACGATCAAACGGGTACCGGTAACGAACTAACGAATCATCCGCATCCTCCAGTGAAGCGATGCTCGGAGCGAATGTGAGGGGAGGGAGGGAAGGAGGGAGGGGGGGAGGGAGGGGGGCGCTGTCACCTTGAGGTAGCTCTTGAGCAGCTTGAGCACGTGCTCGTAGGACGCGTACTGGCGCAGGCGCGCGGGGAAGTTCTTCAGCTGGTTCACGAGGCCGTCCAGGCTCTGCCGCAGCTGCTCTCGCGCGGGCGGGCGGGGAGGGGGTGGGGGGAGGGGGGAGACGACACGCGGGCCGAGACAAGCGGACACGCACCGTCACACGCGGACACGCGTACACACAGCGTGCACAGATACAAAGACAACGACCCCCCGGATAGCCTTAACAGACCGTAGGGCCGAGTGCCGTTAGCGAGTAGCACCTGTGAAGGTCGACATGGCACACGAGGAGGTGGGTGACCGGCACCATGCCCGGCCGCCTTTGTCTCCCTAGTGGCGATGTTTACACACCGCACTAGGTACTCATTTGAGGCTGAGTCGACCTAGGGGAGGCCCAGCACCGGTTAAGAAAATCGTCACCGGTGTTGGCCGTGAGCCGGGAATCGAACTCGGGTCGCCAGGTTTGCGGCCCATCGTGCTAACCCCCGAGCCGCCGCTCCCCACGTGCACAGATACACCCGCGGGGACACACGCAGAGACACCACGCACACAGGCATGCATCATCATCGTCATCCCGTCTCTCGGAGTGACTGGCTCCCACCACCATAGCAAATGGAATTTCCACCGCTCGCTCATCACCGTAGACAGGAGATGAGCACTGGGAGATTGAGCGGGAGCGCATGGTCATTTAACGGCCCACCTTGCGCGGCTGCACCGACAGCCACGGCTGCTCCTTCATCTGGTCGATCTGCTCCCAGATCTTGTGCAGCTCCGACCACACGCCCTTCAGGTCCTGCAGCTCCTCCAGAGCCACCTGGGGTCCCACAGGGGTCACGCCGTAGACACAAGGGTCAGCACCCAAGAGGACACGGGGACAGGGGACACGGGGGCATGGGGATATGGAAACAGTGGAAACTGGTACATTGTGATCAGGACACAGGGTCATGTTACTATGGCTGCTGCTGCTGATGCATGGCAGTTGCTCTCAAGAGCTGATGTGTAGCCGTGTCGAGCGACCCTCCTCTCTGCTTCACACCATGTTGGCTCTCACGTCGGGAGTCAAGAGCCTGAAGATGCCTCCAACGTGGGATGTATCTTCACTAGAGAGGAGGAACGCTTGACACGGCTATCCCAAAACAGCAGCTCTTGAGAGACATTCCCATACACTGAGCCGTGAAAACCTTCATCAGTATGATGATGATGACGACGACGATTGTGCTACTGGTGCGAGTGCTATAGCCGGGCTGTAGTGACAGTGCTGATGGCGGTGCTGATGATGATGCCGGTGATGGTGCTGATGATGATGCTGATGGAAGTGTTACTGATGACGGTGTGACTGATGACGGTGTTACTGATGCCGATAAGGGATCTGTGGCGCGCGAGCCGTGCCTGCAGCCGCTCCTCGGAGCCGCTGAGCAGGCCGGTGTCCGTGAGCTCCAGCGCCTCCTTGGCGCGAGCACACTTGTCGCGGTCGTCCTTGAGTCGCCCGAACTTCCCCTCGTAGATGGTGAGCGTCTGCAGCGCCTCCTCGGGCCGCAGGTTCCCCTGGAAAACACGGCGTGGAGACGCTCCGAGCCGCGCCCCGCGACGGAATATCCGACGCGCGGCGCGGGCCTCCAGACTTCCTCCGCCGCCGGCGACGCCTCCGACGTGGGGGGAGAAACGTCGCGAAGGCGAGAGCAGGACCGCACGGCACGGCCGTCCCGAAACAGCAGCTCTCGAGAGCAATTCACACGTATAATAGGCTATGACGTAGGACCATTGCCCAACACGACACCAATTATATATTTCGTTATTTCCAGGCCACTATATTATTGTTGAGACATTTGTTTAACACTTAACACTGGCGGCATCGTGGCCCCCTGATTGTTGTATGCCCCCGACCACCAACACGTTCCGCAGCACCGCTGCGCTGACGAGCGGAGGGACGCACACTCCCGCCACCTCCAGCCAACCTCTACCCGCCGGCGCCGCGATCCCAGTGGGCACCGCGACGGGTACTCACGGCGACGGGCTTCCCGCGCTCCCACTCGGCGAGCAGCTCGCCCGTGCGTGCCTCCACGGCGCGGTCCTCCTGCACGATCTTGAGCTGCAGGCTGGCCACCTGCTGCTGGATGGCCGCGTCCTTGCGCTTCATGATGTCGCTGAAGGCGCCCCACTCGCCCTCCACGTTGTCGATGTAGAGCCACGACGACGGGAACTGGAAGCGGTGGCGCTCCAGCAGCCGCTGCCCGTTGCGGAACAACTGCTCCGGCAAAAACGAGGATATAAAAGGCAAAGGTCCGCCCGTGTAGCCTCTATGGCGTTTTGGGGCGAATGCTGCTAGTGAGCGGCACTTATGAAGTTCCACGGGTAGTGATGGACAAACTGCCGGCAGATTAGCAGAACTGTAATAATCGGAGCGTTAGCGGTTTAGTAGTTCAGTAGTATTGTCCGTTTAATTGTTTGGTGATACTATCAATAGTTCAGTAGGAGTATTAGTAGTTTAGTTGTAATATTAGTAATTTATCATCATCATTGTCAGGCAAGCTTCACCAAGTCTTAAAATGATGATGATTCACGATGAACATCGGATGACGATGCCAATCTGATGATGAAATGTAGGACGGATTGCGCGAACTCACGTCCACTTGCTTCTCGAAGGTCTTGATCTTGCGTTTGAGCGACTGCACGAACGTTATGAAGGTGACGGCGTCGGAGGTGCTCGCCGTGTCCACCGAGTGTTGCTCCAGCTCCTGCCTCGACTGCCCCACACGCGTGACAACAAGCGTCAGCATCATCACCATCGAATCAGCATCATCATCAGATTCATCAACGTGAACATCATCATCATAAACCTTACATCACAAGAATCATCAACGTGAACAGCAGTATCATCGTCAAGAATGTCACCATCATTTTCCTCATCATCATAAACGTGATTATAGTCGTCATCACCATTGTCATACACATCATCACGAACGTTGAACAACAGCACGATTATGAACACGATCGTAGTGTTGATGTAGGTTTTCACGTGGGGGGATGAAACATCCGGAAGCAGAGAGGAGGAACGCTTGAAATGGCTATCCTGAAAGAGCAGCTCTTAAGAAAAATTCTCAACAGGAGCTTGCTCTGATAATATCAGAATCAGTATCGTCCCCGTCGTCATCGCATCACGATCGGCGTCATCGCGCGCACACACACAGAGCGTCGTCGTTACCTTGGAGATGTTGGTGTGGAAGTCCTGCATGAAGAGCCCCAGATGGTGGCCGAACTTGCTGAGCACCTCCTTGTGCCACGAGTCGTACTTGAGGTTCACCTTGGCCTGGACCTGCTCGCGGCGCAGACGCGGGCGCACGGTGGCGTCAGCGCTGCTCCGAGCGCCGGCGGCCGTGAACTCGCTATCTCGCGCCGCTGCCGGCGGAAGGCCCTCCGCTAGAGGGAGCTCTACAGAGCCCCGAGAGGGGTCCTGGTGCGTTCTCCCAGTAGGCGGGGTGGATTCTGTTGCTGCTGCTGCCGCTGCTGGGTGTAATTTCATTGGAGTAACTAGGATTTTTTTGTCAATACCAGTCACACTGTGTGGTTTTGCTTCGATTTGTATTAATGTCAGACCCAACTGTTGTTGCTATTATTAAGAACTACTTTGCATCTTTAAGAAAAACAACGAACAAGCATTGGAACAGGGGAGGGAGGAAATGCATAGCAGGGGGGTTGGGGGATGGAGGGGATAGGGAGGGGAGGTTGGGGGAGGCACGGGAGGGAGGGAGGGGGTTTGGGGGAGGGAGGCGAGGGCCTCCTCACCTTGCCGTAGTCGACCACGACGGGGCCGAACTCCTTGTGTGTCTCGGCGTTGTCGAAGGTGAGGCGCGACTTGCGCATCTGGTTGAGCACGGCCTGCCAGCGCGTCAGGTTCTCCCCGAGCCGCCCGTACACGTGCTCCTGCTGCATGTCCCACAGGTTCTGGTAGCGCAGCCACTCCTGGGGGTGCGCGCGCACACACGCGCAAGTCCGCACACAACGCGCCCGGCGTTAACCGCAGTTCGGGCCGCGACCACCCGTGTTGGTGACGGACGGACGCCCGCGTTCGAATCCGGGATCCGGGATCGCGGCGGTGGTGCAGGGTCGATGCTCTGACCTCGGCCAAGTCATATAAACGCTACGCCACACGGCGGGGAAGACAGGGTGGTAGAAGGCGTATGTATATTTTATGATAGTTTTTAACAATAATCAACAGTTTAACGGAAGAGTTTAGCATAATGGAAGGTTTTTCTTTATTATAACTACCGGCGTAAATCTTTCGGATCAAATTTTACATCAGAATCGGGTTTTTTTGTTTACAGTTAAATAAAGCCCCAAAAATGTTGATTATATTTTTATTCTTGTTTAAGGCAAACTTCATTAACAGGGCTAATATGGCATACATTGCTATCTAGCGGTCAGCACAGACCTGGCCAGTTAACTTAACGACCTAAGGGTAAATATTCGTCTAATGTACAGATGTAGGCTTAATGCACGATGATAATTGCTCTGAAGAACTACCCTTTCGGGATAGTCGTGTCGAGCGTTCCCCCTCTCTCCTTCACGACGTTTGGCCTCCCACGTCGGAGGCAGAAACCTAATGATGCCTTCAACCCCCCCGTCCCTCCCCCGCTCCCCCGCGCCGCACGCACCTCCACGTAGGCCTCGACGAGCCGCATGAGCGTCTGCACGGCCTCCTGCGCCCGCTCGCGCGCCGCGTTGCCGCCCGGCATCTTGGTGTGGAGGTTGCGGTAGTAGCGCTCTTCCTCCGTCAGCTCGTAGTGCACGCCCACCTGCGCGAGGGTGAGCGGCGACGGCGAGCGGTTAGGGTGAGGCGCCAGGGTGACCGGCGAGAGTTAGGGGTGAGGGTGAGCGGCGGATTGGGGACCGCGAGGCCTTCATGTCTGCAGGGCCGAGTCGAGGCTCTCGCTTAGTTGCCGTTCTCTGTACTACTTCGTTACCGTTCGGGTCTAGTTCCGGCAAAATCGCGCTCCTCTAACTCGCTAACGGTGGCGGCGCAGACGGTCCGCGTGACCCGCACAGCCCACGCGGCCCACGCGGCCCACGCGGCCCACGCGGCCCACGCGGCCCACGCGGCGCGGGGCGGCGCACCTGGTAGCGCTGGCTCTGGATGCGCGGCAGCGTGACGGTGACGTTCTCCCACGCGTGCAGCTCCGCCTGCAGGTGCACCCTGCACGCCTCCAGGTGCGGCTCCACGTGGATCAGCTGGTTCGTGATGCGGAACTCCAGCACGATGGGCTGCGCGAGGACGAGGGGACCGGGACGGCGGAGACGGAGGAGGCGGAGGAGGAGAAGACGGACAAGAACCAAGGCATGGAGGAACGGAGCGGTAGAGTCACACAGACCGCGAACGACAAAGTCACGTAGCGAGAAACGCTAAGAGGTGCGAGGACGTGACCGAAGATTCGCTGAAATCACGCTTTAACATCTGTTCCGCGTGCGCCGCCGCCGGCACCGCGGCCCACGGGCAGACGCCGCGTCAGGGCCGGCGCCGCGGCGCCTCACCCGAATGCGCGGCTCTCCGCCCGGCTTGTGGCCCCCCTGGGGCCCGTCCGTGTCCATGTCCCCCTTGGCGTCGTTCTGGCCCAGCAGCACCTGCGTCCACGCGCCCAGTCCGGCCTCCAGACGGGCGCCCAGGATGTTCTCGATCTGAGTGGAGGACGCACGGTGGGAACCGCCGATGAATGCTACCAATACGCCTCCACTCCAGCGATTCCACGAATCGTTGTCACGGCTTGGGGTTGCAACGCGATTTGAAAATTGGTTATCGTGTTGGGGTGACACGGTGGCACGGCGGTAACGTGCACGCCTGACAGCAAGAAGGGCCTGGGTTTACTCCCGACTCAGGTGCCGCCTTTTTGCATGGAGTAAGCGTATTTTGTCTGAGTGCCTGTAGGTTGTTACCGGGTAGTCTGGTTTTCTTCCATGGCCACAAAAAAACACTCACTATTTGGTCGGTAATATCTTAATATAGAGAGGATGCAGTGTCTGGCAAATATTGGCACAAGTTAATGCGTGGCTGCCTTCCTCCTCCCCGCCCCTCTTTTACAGGCGCCTCTCTCTCTTCGACGCTGAACGAAATTCTGCACGTTATCAATTGGAACTATTATTAACTCTGCCAAGAAACCTGATGAAGCTGGTTGCAATTATCAGCACAACATCATACTCTATTGTAAATGTTGTGGGTTTGGTCTATAACACACCAGTGTGCTGCTCTCTAACAAACTGGTGTGCTGCCGAAGCAGTAAAGAACTGACACGTTCTATTCACGTGAGAAAATCTTACTAATCGGCTGCGTCGGGTGGAGGTGGGTTTACGACACTTTTCCGTGACACAACCCAAAAGTACTACTGTGTTACATCCTCTAACTCGCTAACGGTGGCAACGCGGGTGTAACTCCTCCTCTATCCTTACCTCGACACAGCTATCCCAGCAGAGCAGCTCTTTGGAGCAATTTTCATACATCGAGCCGTAAAAACACAGATCCCAACATTCCTGGGCTACGATCAGGGCTTTGGGGAAGAAGACGCCGGTTGAGGTGAATGCGCCCCGAGCCTACGACGTGATCAGATCGCGCGGGAACGTTCAGGGGGAGGCACCTCGATGTCGAGCTTGTGCACCCAGATGGAGAGGTTGGAGTACGAGTGGAGGTTGAGGTCGTCGACGGCCTTCTGCACGCGGCTCAGGATCTCGAGGAAGGTGCGGTTCTCGTGCGCGCACGTCTCCAGCGACCGCACCTCCAGGTCGATCTTCTCCTCGATGATCAGGAGGTCGTCGACCTGTGTGGAGGCCGGCGGTCACCTCGGGCGGCACTAGAGTTCCGATTCTCTCAGCCTGTGATGCCCTCAGATGTGTCTCATCAGAGCCAGGTCTGTCCACTGTCTATAGACTCCATCGGAGACCAGTCTGTAAGTCCGTTGTCTATAGACCCATGAGAAACCAGTCTGTTGGTCAATTGTCTGGAGACCTCACTATAGACCAGTCTGTCAGCTCATTGTCTAGAGACCCCACCAGAGACAGGGGCTGTCATTCTATTGTCTAGAGACCAGCAGTGTGGCAGCCCTATATATTAGGAGCTCATTAGAGCCCAGCCTGCAGGTTTATTATCTGACAACAACAACCGCCGCCATTCGCCACTAAGTGGCAGTGACACACACACAAACAGCACCATTCCCAAAGGACTCCACAGCTAACTGTGGAATCTTTGCATTAGTGTATGTACCTGCATTTATACGTACGCATACAATGCTCATGCATGCACACACACAAAGGTAACATTCCTCTGCTTATCCCTCGAAACAAATCAGTCTCGAGCGAGCCGTCCATCCGAGGGCCCAGGACCAGTTCAAACATTCGTCGCCGACATTCGGCCACGAACGGGGGAAACCGAGCTGGCGTCGCGGGGTTCCGGCGCGGCGATCCCCACCTTCTCCTGGAAGTTGAGGATGGTGTCGGCGAGGCGCTGCACGTAGGGGTCCAGCTTGTAGGACTCCCACACGAGGCCGATGCCCTCGGCCACCAGCCCCTGCACCTCGCGCTTCAGGCCGGCGACCAGCATCGCGATGCTCTGGCGCTCCTCGACGCGCTCGCACGTGCGCTCGTACGTGCGCACGCTGTCGATGAGCGAGATGGCGAACGGGTACAGCTGGTTGGCCTGGTGCGCCTTGTTGACGATGCCCAGCGGCACGCGGAAGCCCAGCCACTTGAGGTTGCGCACCTCCTTGGACAGCGTGATGATCTCGGGCAGGAAGTTCACCTGCGACCGCGAGCGACACCCGCGCCCCCCACCCCGCGCCGTTAGCCACGGCGAGCCGGCGGGCACGGTGAGCGGGATGCCGACCGGGCTGGTGTGGCCGGAACGCACGCGCTGGATAGTCGGTTAAGGCCGAGTGGACGCGAAGGGAGGCCCAAGAGCGGTTCGGATGTTCGTAACAGATGTTGGCTGTGAGCGGGAATCGAATTCGGGTCGCTGGGTGCATAGCAAACTGTGCTTACCGCTGTGCTACCGCCCCCCCAATACATTACTACTCCCACATACAAAGATCCATTGTCGGCTTGCCCACAGGAGGTCACGTGACAGACCCAGGTGTCATGAGCTGCCTAAGCGGGATAACTGGCAGATGCACAACCTGTGCTCCCTACTGTGCCAACTTTGTGTGTTTTCACCACAACAACAACCGCCATTCGCCACTAAGTGGCGGTGCCGTCACCACGGCGCCTGTGCCAGGCCATATGCACAGCTGGTTTCACCACGCACGCGCGCCCACACACGCGCGCGCACCGGCGCCGTGCTGCGCGATTCTCCCCACGCACACACACACACACACGGGGACCCCGGCAACACGCACGCTCCCATACCTACCTTGAGGGGCAGCACGGTGCCGGCGCGCGTGGGCCAGCTCACTCACACACGCGATCCCCCCCACGCAAACACGAGCGCACGCACGCACGGCGACCCCCGCAACACACACGCACGCCCGCACACCTTGAGGCGCAGCACGGTGCCGGCGCGCGTGCGCGAGCGCGTGCTCTCGATGGCGAAGATGCGCCCGCACACGCCCAGGTTGCGCTGCTGCGCCTTGCGCGCCCAGTCCTCGAAGATGTCGGTCGTGCTGAGCTTGGCGCGGAACGAGTCTCCGTCCTGCTTCAGCTTCTGGCCCTCGACGTGGTTCTCCCAGCCCTTGCCCAGCACGTCCTCGACGCGCTTCATGTAGGCCGTGAGCTGCCGGTCGATCTGCTTCGCCCAGATGATGGAGCCCGACACGGGCGGCAGGTCGCGCACGTGGCTCATGCGGCACGCCTGGCTCTGCGGGTATTGCACTGCGGGGGAACACGCGGAGCGGCGACGACGGTCGGGGCGGGGGGCGCACGGGGAGGTCACGCGAAGGACGACGGGTCACGCCCGCGGAAATGAATCAATAGGAGCGCTTCGCAAGGAAGATGGAAGATAAATGTATTACACTACTCTTGTACATTAAACCTCAAGGCTTTTGTGAAGTAATAAAGTGTTTTTGGGTTGGCTCATGTAAAATGTAAAGGGTTGTAAACCCGCCTCCACCCGACAAGACCAATAAGTAAGGTTTATTTACATGAACAGAACGTGCCAATTTATTACAACTGTACTCCCTCACGCCGGTGTGTTGGAGAACAAACCCACATTTCAATGTTTTTCTCTAACACACCAGTGTGCTGAAGTAGTAATGAAATGGCACGTTCTATTCACGTACCAATATGGCGCTTTTACTTTAACGTCACCCAACCCAAAAACACTTTATTACGTAAGATATTGGTCGTGAGAGCCTTCGTGTTAAACTTGCTCTTAAGAGATGTTCTTTCGGGAATAGCCGGCTAGTTCTGTTTACAATTTGGCAAGCATTAACCGTGACGCCAACCCAGAACGCCCGACTCCTTATCGAACGGCGTCACGGGATCTTCAACACCCGGCGGCGATGCCGCCGGCGCGTCGCCGCCGGGTCCGACCCCGCGACCCTCCGCGCCCGGCACTCACCCTTGAACTTGTCGTGCAGGGCCTCGATGTCGTCCTTGACGCGCTGGATGAGCTGCGTCTGGTACTCGCGGATGGCGCCGCGGATGTGCGGGCGCACGAACAGCGCGTTGAAGCGCGAGAAGATGCGGAACATCTCGTTGGCGTTCTTGGCCGTGCCGAGCTGGTCGCGCAGGCGCGCCGTGATGCGCGTCTCCACGCGGTCGATGCGCTCCTCGTAGCGCTTGATGGCCGCCTCCCACGCCTCGGAGCCCTCCTTCGAGACGTCCAGGCCGTCCACCTCCTTCACGTTCTCGTAGGCCAGGTTCACCTCCTCGATGGCGCTCGTGTCGGCCGCGTCGAACAGCGTCTCGCCCGCCTTGGGGTCGGCCGGCTCGGCGGCCTCGGGCCCCGGCGGCTGCGGCGACTGCAACATGGGCGCCATCTGACGCCGGGGCGGAGGGGTTCGGTGGTCGTCGTTTTTTTAGTCAATTTGCGCGTCAATGCAGGAATCCTGCAAAAAGCTTGCAAGCTCACGGGCTGTTTTTCTGCTGTAATAAAAAACGTCGATCTAATTGTCGCCGTCGTTGTCGTCGTCGTCATCATCGACGTTATAATAGACGTCGTAACCATCATCGATGCTATCACTGTCACCATCATCATCACGGACATTATCATCACCGTCGCCATCATCATCATCATCATCGACATCATCACCTACATCAACATCCTCATCACCAACATTGCCATCATCAACACCGTCATCGACAAAATCAACATCATCACCATTGCCATAATCATCGCCACCACTCAGTCATGGTCTAGCCATTGGTCGAGCCACTGCAGGATGAAGCTCTGGCTGTGCCGTCTCAAACCATCGTGATCTTGCGAAGGTCACGGTCCATCTCACGACTCCTCTCCTCACGACAAGCCTCATCAAAACTGGTTTCCGTCGTCTACAGAAAGCCGGCGAGCAATGATTTAGACTCTCTGCTGCCTGTGCGACCGTTTGGCACGCACGCCCGCGCCCCCGCACGCCCCTGGGCCCACGCGCCCGCGCGTCACCTGCGGGCGCAGCACGCGCACGATGACGGCGCGCAGCTGCTCGTGGTGTCGCCGGAACTTGCGCATCTGCTCGAGGCGCGCCTGCAGCTTCTTGTGCGCGGGGCCGATGCGCCACACCATCTTGAGGTTCTCCTCGCGCTTGCGCTTGACGAGGTCGCGCAGCAGCACCTGCAGCTTCTCGTACTCGTCGTCCCACGCCTGGAACACCTCGAAGCACGCCACCATCACCTGCGCCACCACACGCAGCGCCGCGCCGAGATAAAGACAAAGGTCACCCCGTGTAGCCTTAAACGCGGGGGTTTTCGACCTTTCGCACCTCAGGGCCCACTTGCCCCACTCGGGTTTGGTCTCCGTGGACCGCCAGGTGGCGACCCACTGGTTGAGAATGGTGACCTTAACGGACTGCCGGGTCAAGTGCAGTTAGCGAGCACCTGTAAAGGCTGGCACGGCACATGAGGGGGTGGCTGGCCAACACCATGTCCCGCCGCCTTTGTCTCCCTAGTGGTGACATTTACGGACCACACAAGGTAGTCATTTGAGGCTGAGACGACCTTGGGGAGGCCCAGAACCGGTTCAGAAAATCACCATTAGTATTGGCCGTGAGCGGGCATCAAACTGGCGAGCGGTAGTGTAGCTAATTGCTCCACTACTGAATGTATCTAACCTCTACACCACCACTCCCCACCATCACCACCACCATCAACCATGTCACAACACGCAGCGGCACACCACCACCATCACAAACTCCATGCAGAAAGGGACCCGACCCGGCAATTAAACGCAGGACCTTCTTGCCATGAGACCTTTTTGCCATGAGGCGCAAGTGTTAGCCCGGTGGCACACCACCACCACATGCACACACGCCGCGCCGCCGCGCGCACACACCACCCACCTTCTCAAACTCCTCGTAGGAGATGTGCATGAGCTTGCGCGTGCCCAGCACCTTGAGCAGCTGCGCGCTGAGGTCGCGCGAGATGGCCTCGACGAGGCGCAGGGCGCGCTGGATCGGGTACTTGGTGTTGCGGATCTTGCGGAGGTGCGTGAAGATGGCGACCAGCGCCACGCGGATGCGGTCCAGCTCCGTGGCCGACAGGAGGTCGTTGAGCGGGAAGTCCTTCATCAGCGGGTTGTAGTCGTTCACCGTCTCCAGGGCCTGCTTCAGGCCTGGCGGGCGGCGGCGGGG
>JAZEWU010000019.1:448885-461527 GCA_036362915.1 Geotria australis | reverse complement strand
GGGGTGTGTGTGGGCGCGCGCTGCCGACACGCACCTGTAGAAGATGTTGTTGATCTGCTTGCGGATGTACGCCCGAAGCCCCAGGAACTTGCCGTAGATGCGGTGCAGCGTGGTCTTCAGGAAGTCCCTCTCCCGAGGATCCTCGCTGTCAAATAAGTCCAGCAGCTGTGCCCGGCACGCACGCGCCATTAGCCACCGCCACTCACACACAACCCCTACCGCTCACACCTTGACCACAGCCGGAGCCAGAACCAGATAATCGAAGCAGCCTGCCAACTCAGTCAAAGCCTCAACTATACTGTACTTGTAATTCTGGTCATATTTAGCCTCTGATGATGCCTCCAATGTCGGAGACGAAACGTCACGAATGAAAGAGGAGGAATGCTTGACGTGGCAATCTCGAAAGGGCAGCTCTTGAGAGCAATTCTCGTACATCGAGCTGTGAAAACCTTGATCAACACAGTAATATTTTACATTGCCACAATTTATTTTAAACTCGTATCACGGGATGAACACATGCTTCGTTCGTGAGGGTTACAAGAGAAGGCCTAGGTGATGAGAGGCAGGTGGGGATGAGACCACGGTGGACCTTGCAGACTGAGGGCGATCTAGTTTGTGATCAGGGAACGGATTGAGAGTGTACGAAGCACCTCGTCACCGGTAACGCACGCCTGCACGCACACACACACACACACGCACCGCCGTGACGGTGGCTCACCTGCATGACAAACTTCTGATCGATGTACTTTTTTGCGACGTTTGGCTGAAAGTCTGGCGACTCCAAAAACCTCAGGAAGAACTCGTAAACCAACTGTGGGAGGGGCAGCAGTGCGGGTGGGATAACAGAGCCAGCGCAGTTACACACATAGGTTAGAGCCCAGCTCACGCAGGCAGTATACATCCATTCATGCATCCATACATTCCCTAAACCGCTTGTCCTGTGAGGGTCGTGGCAGCAGCAGGCCACTGAGGGTGGACCAGACATCCCTTTCCTCAGCAACAGATTCCAGCTCTTCTCGAGGTATTCACAGGCGTTCCCTGGTCAGCCGAGAGATACAATCCCTCCAACGTGTCCTGGGTCGGGCGTATACAGTATACTGCAATAGTATCTTAAGGGAGCGCATTGGTAGGTACGGGAATTGCTGAGCGGGACGTTTGTAATTCGGGGACTGCGTGTAACGTGAACGCAGCAAGGATCCGGATGCGGGGGGAGTGGACGCGACGCGGGGCGAGTGAGCGTCACACGGGGCGAGTGGGGGCGACACGGGGAGAGTGGGCGCGACGCGGCACCTGGAGGTGTGGCCAGGCGGCCTCCAGCGTGGGCTCGTCCTCCTCGGGGTCGAACTCGGCCCCCGTCGGGTTGGAGGACGGCGGCAGCGTGCGGAACATGTTGACCGAGAACTGGGAGGTCGCAGGGTCACGGGCACACGGACCGCGACACCGTCAGCACGGATACGTAAACACCATCCCCATCAAGATCGATAGCTAGATGCATGTGAATTATTACAGCAGAAAATACCCGGTGAGTTCGCAAGCTCCGCAAGCGGGATTCCTGCGACGCACCAAACGGAAATAGGAATGTTATTGTGATCGGCACGGACGTAAAGCCTGCCGAGAGGGCAGACGATCCAAGAAGCTACAAGCCAATGGCACTACTTAATAGTGATTGGAAAATGTTGCCACCAGCTAACCGAGTGGATGCCTTCCCCCTCCATGCCTCTCTGTGGTTTCCTTGTGCCTCCGAGTCATTCTCGAACATGCGCAGAGCGTTATAAATTGTAATTATTATTATTAGTGGATAAGGGCCTCTTCTGTTGATGGCGTAAAGTCTGGTCTCTTTTCAACAGTATGCAGCAAGACCCCTATCCTTGACTCGACAGAGCAGCATCTAGCTTCTCCCTCCCATAGCCTTTGGCCCCATAACACCTGCACACGGCAGATTCAGTTACCTCCTACAGTCACGAATCATGCAGCGTTCACAGCATTGTGATATTTGGGAATTCCAGACCATCAACCACATCGTGAACAACTGCCCACGACAGGCCTCCACAGGAAGTTCACCTGACATTCCTTTGAAGCCACAAGACTGCTTTTTAAAAGTATTGGCTACACACACACCCACACAACCGGTTTAACGGCCATTATCTAGGTTAACCTGGGTTGGCCGGTCGCCCCTCCACCCCAAATCCCCTTCTCACAACTATATCGATTCTGGGCATCTTCCGAGGTGAGACCCATTCTCATCGCGTCATCCTTCAACCCCTCCACCCACATCCCCTGCGGTCTCCCAATGGGGAGACCGCTGTGCAGCAAGGGGTCTTGCTGCACAGCTTTACGTAAACGCTTCCCTTCAACGCCACGGAGGGCTCGTCGTCGGCCACAACTCTAGCCGCTTGCCCATTCTCGCAGCGTACGAGCTTCCCGACGGTGTGAGCGAAGAGCGATAGATGTTCATTATTACGGCAGAAAATAATACCCAGCGAGCTCGCAAGCTCCTCGCGGGATTGCCGCGGCACGACAAACGCGCGAATCGAGCGAGGTAAAGAGGCACGTACCACGTGCACCACCTCGGGGTAGATCGGCTCGGTGATGACGCCGCGGCTGTGCGTGATGTACTCCACCATCTCGTTGAGCGCCGCCCTCTTCACCTCCTTCCACTTGAGGTCGCTGAGCGGGTCCGACACGAAGTCGAACAGCACGCAGCATTGCTGCAGCTTCTGCACAAACAGCTCTTCGCGCTCGCCTGCCGACGCGTCTGACCACGGACACACGCGGGCCGCCCCCAGAGCCGCATTAAGATTGTGTAGGCCTCTGGGCTACAGGTACCGTGAGGCCCCGAGGAATGTTTTCAAAAGGACAAAAAATGTAAAGTAAAAAATTAATATGTCTGCCGGGATAGGCTCCGGCTCACCGCGACCCTGTATAGGATTAAGCGGTTTCTGAAAATGAATGAAAATGAATGAATGAATGTTTTTACAAGGCTTAAAATTAGTTTATATATGAATCTTGTGTACATTTTAAATTATTGTCATCGATTCGCATGTGTGTTATGTCGCAGGAATCCCGTAAAGTGCTTGCAAGCTCACTGGGCATTTTATGCTGTAATAATAAACATCTATCTATCTATCACCTTTGAGCGCCGGCAGCTTCTGCAGCTCGCGGTCCTTGCTGACGTTGAAATGCGACGAGCTCTGGCGCTTCTCCTTCTTGACGATGTGCGGGGGCCCCGCGTACTTCACCTTGTTGAGCGGCGTCTGTGGCGGGGGCGGTGGCGGCGGCGTCGTCGTCACGGCCGCCTGGGAGCTGCTGGCTTTCTTGCCGCTCGCTCCGGCCGCGGCCGCCGCGCCGGCAGCTGCGGCTGCGGGAGCCTGGGTGGTGGCGGATGATGATAATAATAATAATTACAATTTATAATGTAATAGTAATAATAATTTTAAACACTTAAAAAAATAATGATTAATTAATTTACCGATAACATCCTAATATATAGGAAGCAGTGTGTGGCAATATGGCGCCGGGAAAACCGCCTGGCTGCCTCCTCTGTACTTTCCTCTCGCCTCTGAGTCGTTCTCTTGTCGAATGAGTACCTTCGACAGTGAATTAATATGTGCGCGTTATGAATGTAAAATTATTATTATAATTTAAAAAGCGTGGCACATATTCTCCGGACACTTCGGTTTCCTCCCACAGTCCAAAGACATGCTGCTGCATAGGTTAATTGCGCCCGGTGCCCTGTGATGGACTGGTATCCCATCCTGGGTAGAGCCCTGCCTTACGCCCTGTGTCTGCCGGGATAGGCCATGGCTCACTGCGTCCCTGTACAGGATTAAGTGCTTTCTGATAATGAGATATATTCATTCAATGTAGAAGGTATTCATTCGACGAGACAACGACTCAAGAAGTGTAGCGAGGAAAGCAGAGTGGCGGAGGAGGGAGCCAGGCGGTTTGCCGGCGCCAACATATTGCCAAACACTGCTTCCTATATATTATGAGGTTATCTGCCAACTAATTAATGAGTGTTTTTTTTAGTTCTGGGAGGAAACCGGAGAACCCGGAGGAAACCCACGCAGAACAGGGGGAGAACACACAAACTCCATGGAGAAAGGCGCCCAAAGTGGGAATCAAACCGCCTCAGTGGTCCCTCGCTTTACGTTATTAATCTGTTACAGAACACATATCGTAATGTGAAAGCATTGTTAAGACCAATAATACTAGTACAGTCAGAGCAGCACACACTTTCAAACAAAGGAGCTTAAACACTTAGATGTAAATACTAAGAAGCACTGCTATTGGCTAAGAAGCTACCCAAGAGCCGACGTATCGTAAAGTGACTTCAGCATATTGTGAGGCCATCGTAAAGCAAGGGACCACTCTACACTTTTACTCAGAGGTGAAAGTAAGCCGGTACAGTCAGGTACGCCATTCTCGTAAGAAAGTGGCAGTAGCATACAGTGCAGTCCAGGTAGAATGGGGGGGTTGCGATGCGACCGTACCGCTAAGGACTTTATTTTTTTTTCACCTCTGGTTGTACTTCACTTCTATGCACCGCGTCTGTGCAACCCGTCTTCGCCGACCCGACCCTCACGGCCGAGCATCGTCAAATAACCCCCACGACCCACACGCGGCGGGGAGACCCTCTGCTTGCTTAGCTTGCGGAAGCTCGGCGGAACCCACCTCGTCCGTGTTCTCAGGAGCTTCTTTCGCCGACTTTTTCCCATCTTTAGAGGCTTTCGCTGGCTCCTGCTCACACACAGAGATGGGGGCAACGGGCAAAGGTGGGGAGAGACGGGTAATAGAGATGTTGTTGGAGGGAGATCGCGGCTGCGCGAGATGCTTAATAATCATATGCGGTGGTCCCTCGCTTTACGCTATTAATCCGGTCCAGAACACGCATCGTAATGTGAAACCATCGTAAAGCAAGACCAATAATACTGTACGTTGTTTTATGGCAATTCGTTCCAAGACCTTGGAGGTTGAGATGTAAACACTAAAAGGCGCTGTTATTGGCCGAGAAGCTACCCAAGCGCCATGCGTTTGCATCGCTGATTGGCTGCGATTCAGGGTGGAGCAGTGGTAGGATCTGGATTTAATGCCAAGGTCGGATGCCTTTATGAGTGCAGTGTGTATGTTGTCCCCCTGTTTCTTCAAGGTTCTCCGGTTTTCACCCATTGCTAAAAAAACACACGATGTAACTGGTGTTGGCCAAAACATCCCAATAGCGAAACGTTACCTGCAAATCACTCACAGCAATGTCACCCTCTATTGCAAATAAAGACCTGGTAGGACCCTCCTCAAAATGAGTCTTGAGAGTCAGGCTTTCCTGGGTAAATAAGCTTAGTGATAACAGGAACATACTAAGTCATATTAGGAGAAACAATTAAAGGTTTATTAAACTGGAGGAAAGCTTACTGAGATGTAATGGTAATGCATTACTTTAAGAGTGTTTATTCAGCACATAGCGATGTAATTAATTCCATTTTTGCGTGTGGCAATATGTTAAGGAGCTGAATGCCAATGTCGAGGTCTGCTAGCCATGATAGGGCTTCAGGAGAGGGAGTTGCTTAATTTATTTAATTCGATGGGTTAAATGACACAATAAGACAATTGTTGTTATGTACAGATAAGAAGAGAGTAATGAAACATTGTTCGGCAATGTAACAGCTGCATAAAGAGATACACAAAACACTGTCTGTAGTACGATTGATGAAATGGGGAACGCGTATTACCGCCTCGCTATTGCAATTGGTAGAACGTATCTGCAGCATTTCTGGGTCAAAGGGAAAACAAATTCGAAACGTCAACCCCATTCGCAAAATACGTAACAATCGCCAATTTTACCAACCCATGTTTTGAGGCCTACAGGTTTACACATTTTGATTTCTGAACCTTGACGCATGGAAGATTGTATCTGTGTCACTGTTCCAGTCAGGAGCTGACTGGAACAGTGACACGAGGAATGCTGTACAGCCCAACCACCAGTTACAAGTGCAATGTGACATTAATAATTTATTCAAAGCGCACTATTGGATGGAAGAATCACTACGTAGTAACGGCCCCCATTTGTGACCACACAAATGCAATATGTGCAGATCGGTCTTCCATTAAATAGTAGATGACCTGTACTAACTTCATAAAACAAAGAGGATAATGGACTGAGTCAACCCCAGAGTGGGATTTGGACTCATACGTTTCTGATTGTAAAAATGATAACTGCAATTTTAACATCAACGCACAATATATGCCCTCTCTCAAAGACAGAACAACTCTGAACGCACGAGAAACCAAAAACAATCAGGATTGCCAGGAAGGCAGTGAGCTGGTGCCAAATGCCCTGCCCAAGATCTGTGACCCTCTAGATATTAAGGTGTTATCAGCCAATTAAAGAGTGTGGAAAGAAACCGCAACACCCTGAGAAAACCCATACGTGCTACGGGGTAGCAGCAGTCCAAGGAGGGTGGACCAGACATCCCTATCCTCAGCAACAGATTCCAGCTCTTCCTGAGGGGCTCCCAGCGTGTCCTGGGTCGGCCTCTAGGTCTCCGCCCAGTGAACCGTGCCCGGTAGACTTCCCGGGGGAGCCTCCCAAGGTGCATCCTGAACAGATGCCCTAACCACCTCAACTGGCTCCTCTCAATCCGAAGAGGCAGTGACTCTACTCCGAGATTCTCCCGCACTGCTGTGCTCCACACCCGGTCATAGAAATAATATTGAAAATTATATTTTTCACTTAACCCATGCTTTGTTGGACGAGACGTGACCTTCTAATCTTTACAGCGAATAAAGGAGGCGAGTGTCGTTTGGGGCGATGAGGCCTAACTAATCGCTTCTCGTGCAAGTTCTGTGATGTCGTTCCACGGCGTGACCACGTGAGGCTCTGCTGACCGAGAAGCCAGAGAAGGGGCGCTTCTAGCCGTCGCGCCACGGCCGCGATGGTCGCGAACAACCGGGAAGCCGCACTGTGCCCTCAAAAACCCAACGGGTCACTCCCACGAGCGCATGCGGCAATATTCATCTCTGTCCGCGGCTCCAAACCAGTGGTGGATATTCCGCATCCCCGTGGCAGGGGAAGACCAAGGTTGGCTTCCCACAAAGCGGTACTCAGATGATCAATTTTTCAAAGAATGGTGGCCTCAATGGACTCATTCGTTATTCATTATATTGGGCGGCAGTGTGGCGCAGCGGTAACATCTGCGCCTCGCAGGAAAACAAGTCCTGCCCGAGGCGGTTCGATTTTCACCGACGGCGCCTTTCTGTGTCGAGTACGTGTGTTCTTCCCCTCCCAGTTCTCTGGTTTCCTCCCACAACTAAAAAAACGAAACACTCATTTATTAACTGGCCGATACCATCGTAATATATAGTACGCACCTTATGCCAAAATAAATACACGCACATTTAGACATGGGCAGGGAGCAGTGGTGCAACAATTAGCAGCACACTACTCTATGAGCCAGGAGACACTGACCAGTGTCATAATGTACAGTCAAACAACCCACATAGCCAATGTGGAATGGAGAGGCCTTTATCCATTGAGTGTTAAATGGCTATAGATTACTTTACTTACTTATTTGCTCTCACATTGTTGTGGAGGGGTTTGCGTGCTCTAATGAACCCCAGAGCTACGTCCCCCGGAGTTCATCACCCCTGCTAGGGTCTCTCTTGATGAACAGGTCTGGAGTCCAGCACTCCTGCAAATGTCTCCCTTGGTGAACGTGTGTGGGGAGAGGTTCCACAGACCCTCGAACTACATAAGATTGGTGTCACGAAGGGCACCCGGCTGTAAACATTTGCTCCAATATCCCTACCATTGGGGACCAACCAGCCAATGCGGGTAATCCTGGATAGCGGCCGTTTAAACCGGCAACATTCGACACAAAAACAACGATCCCGTCTCACCTTAAAACAGACTGTTGCAGGAAGTGCTCTTAGCGAGCACCTACAAAGCCCGGCATTGCACACGAGTGGGTGGGTGGCCAGTACCATTCCCGGCCGCCTTTGTATCCTAACGCCGATGTTTACACACTACACAAAGTAGTCATGTATGGCCGGATAGATCTAGGAGAGTCATAGGACCAGGTGAGATTTTCCCACTGATGTTGGCCGTGAGCAGGGATTGAACTCGGGCCGCCGTATTCGTAGTGAAGTACACTAACCACTGCGCTGCTGCCCACCACACGCATGAAATACGCATTTTCTTAAAATAATTACGCAAACAATTTCACATGCACGTTCACACACATAAACCACTGATACAGGTTTGCAGTATTTAGATAATACACAGTGCATCTACATAAAACAGTGCATCTGAAACAACACGTTTTAAAGGCACTGTGCATCTACACATTTGAAACAACATCGCTGTCTATCCAGCGCCATGCAGGCTTCCCAAAGCTGCCACATGCCCTGCGTTCCTCAATGTCACGACCCCTCCTGCTGATGCACAGCAGCCTCTGTCATCACTGCATCTCTGTGGGCAGCTTACACCGAACTGCGTTCTTCCCTGTGGCTGCGGCCCGTCCCCGGTCTCCACCACCAACCCTCAGCGGAACCTCGTGTGCAGCCCGAGCCCAAATGCTTTCACGGACGGTCAATAAGACTACGACATCCAGAATTAGTTTGCTTTCTGATTTATGTTTTCACCTTACGTCAGAGTCATTTTAATTATGCATCTCTTTTATACTGTACTACTTTGCGCACTTTAAACCTTTTGTTCCGTGCGATTTGTTCTTATCCACATTTCTGATCCATGTCGTATGTTACTAAATCCTATCGTGGCGGAAGGCTTGTTGTGTTTCAATCAACCCGAGCCATGTTGCCTGGAGTCTCGCACTTTTCATGGGGTCTCCCTTGGGGGGGGGGGGGTCAGGTTTCGGATAAATGACGATCCCAAGACCCTCCCGACTAAAGGGGATTGGCGTCAGGAATGGTGTGCGGCTGCCATACCCCAGCCACTGGGGGTGAAGCAGCCAACCCGGGTTAACCTAGACAGTGGCTGTTTAAACCCGCATCGTAATATGTTACTAAATACCTCGTTGCTTTAAAAACCCATGTACATTAACCGGTGCATTCTTCGTACGTACACCTGTGCACATGCAGTACATGGTAAATAGATGATTTCATAGCATAAATAAAAAGCAGGAAGTAGATCAAATATATTAATACCTTACGATACATCGACTGACGTTCATAAAAAGCAGGGACATGACCGCAATGAACACCACTATTAAGATAGACAGAAGAGCCCAACTGGGGAAATTACAAATTGAAGTGACTCGATTCTCACAGACGAAGCCCAGACCAAACAGCTAGACCCGAGCTTCAGATGCATTGATATTTGCATCGTCTAAAACTGCTTGCCTTTTGGCAACTCTTGGCTAAACACTGAGACTAGGCTGTAAAGAAAGCTGTCTAGTGTTGGGCCAATCAGTTTGAAGGACAATGCATATATTATCATAGCATTTGTTTGCATGTTTTTGCCACAAGCATGTGTGGCTTCTTGCAAACTGAAGCCTTTGCAAAAAGGTGCCCAATTGGTGTTTTAAGATCTTAACACTTGTCTCTTTGCCAGAAAAGGTAAAACCTTGTATATTTTACAAAGCCCAGGCTGTCGGAGATGTCTCGATCCTCCGCAAGTTCAACGCTAGAAGTGATCACAGGCTGCGGCACGTAAGCGAATAACATCACCAGAGCAATAAGCTTGTCGCGAGTAAACACCAACAATCTGCTTGAGTACGCAGTGCCATTTAAACTGGTTCTAAGCGATCGATTCAAATACCTAGAAATGTTCAATTATTAAGTGGCTGTCACCAGTGTGAATAATGGACGATAAAACTCACATTCATCAAAAACGCCGTGACCTTAAAAAGAAAACATATAACAGGTGATGATTGGGTCATGGCCCTTCTTCATCGCACACGCATGAATGAGATCAGTAAGACGGTAATGGGAGGCGCACGTGAAAGAAAATTGAGTTTTAAAAGGAGGTGAAAATGTCAAATGGAACGCATAGAACCCTGTAAAACCATTATGAAAGGAATGCGGAAAGACACTGAAACACAACACAGACTCGAGCGACGTTGTCATAACAAGCAGTGGGAGCACGAGCAGCAGAACGGAAGTCGACGATTGATAAATCATAAGTACTCCAAGCCCTCGGAGAGCTAACCGAACCCGTAACACGTGATGGAAACGTCTATAATCCTCGTGCAGGAAACGTATGCAGAATATTTACGGTAAAGACAATGCATTTGATTTTCTAGAACAATACATAGGAAATATCCTAACTTGGAGGCATCATCTTAAGCCTGATCGTGCCTCCAGCGTGGGAGGCGGAACGCCGCGAAGCAGAGAGGCGGCGCACTGCCACGGCTATCCCTGAAAAGCAGCTTTTAAAAGCGATTCTCATACATCAACAACAACAACCGCCGTTCGCCACTAAGTGGCGGTGATGTCACCACGGCGCCGATGCCAGGCCTGGTGCACCTTGAGGCCATGCAGAATGTCGAAGGCTCGCTGACAGGAGGTCATAGGACAGACCCAGGTGCCATTGGCCGCCTGACTGAGATGACTGGCTGGGCACCACCTGTGCTCCCCACCGTGCCAGATATATATCGAGCAGTGAAACACCTACATCAAACAAAGTATCTGTAGTACACCAGGAGACAAATGAGATTTCAGGAAGACAAAACCGACAGCACCTGTGCCAGATGGAATCCTATCAAAGTACACAGTAGTGGGACCAGCTGGCAATCAAAAATGGCAGGGTTTGTGCAGAACCTAAATGCTTAAATCGTGGAACGGTGTCCAGAATCATTCTATTAAATAAGTCTACCAGGCACGGCCCACTGGGCAGAGACCTAGAGGCCGACCCGGGACACGCTGGAGGGTTGAGTGGTCAGCGGTTGAGTGGTCGGTGCTCGTTCAAGAGAGAAATTGCAAAACTACACTCGCTCCTGAAGCCCTCTCGTCGTAGCTAAAACACATCGACACTGGCATTTATCTCGTGAACATACTGCGGACACCACAGGCACCACCTGGGGTGATAACGTTGAAATCCAGACTCGATTTCACGTGCAATGCTTAGTGTCTGGCGTGAACACAGCATCCGAGACCAAGGCTGTCGGGTGTTTTCTGTGGACGTAGTAATTCGCGGCCAAATCTCTGAACAAAGCTCCCACAGGCTTCCTCATTTACCAGAGTGGAGTTCAACGGAGGAACACCATTGTTGAACGGTTGTTGTTTTTTCTCAGAATTATTTCACAACAAAGGAAAAAAAACCCAATTGTCAACTTCGCCTCGTCTTCTCAACGGCGGGCCGTGACAGTCAACACGCAATGTGCTGCAACGTCGCCACGGGCATGTTCGTGTGAACACATTGTCACTGGCACACATGTACACACGACACATTCACACAACGCTGCTTTGTGTATTACACAGCACAGTGTGCAGTGTCATACGCAGTAACACAGTCGTGTACCACAGGTGCATCAACACACTCAGTTGTGTCACACATGAACACAGCACTTTGTTAAACGTGCATTATTAACACTTCCAGGGCGCAGTGTCACACACGTTAACGCGGTAACGTTACTGTGTGAAACGTGTATCTACACACCGTTAGTGTAGTGTCGCCCACATTCACAAAGTGCCGTGTGTACGTGCTGTTCACTGTGTTTATATACAACACCCTCGCACACTGTGCAGTTGACATGCATATGACCGCACATTTAATCATTCATAGACACCCCGTAATAACAGGCACACGCACACAGGCACTGTGTATCTCGTGGAGCGACACACACATTCTTACACGGTGTCGTTTGTCATTCACAGTAAACAACCCCACACGGAGCTCCACACGATACGCCGCTAATTACAATGGACGAGACGTGACACAGGGACACACACACCGCCGTAGGATAACAATATTTATCAAAGCCATGTAATTAACCCCCCAATTTACAGCTGCCATTAGTGAACACAATAATCAGAGACAAAGTTTTTAACGCATCACGGAAATACAGTACGGCATACAGTACATTTACACAGCACCGAACACGTTAGATTAGCAGGTATTGGAACACATTACCGTCACTGCACACCACACTGTATTAACACACAAACTCTACATCGGACACGCGTAACTACAGCCTTGTAAATAACACATTCACAGCGAGCACTGTATACAGTGCGTGACATTAACGCGCATTAAAACGAGGTAACGCCCGCGAACAGCAACCACACGGCTTAGCATCTGCACATTCGTGTTAGAATGATGTACAGCTGCGAATAACAACAACAAGACCCATAAGAGCAGCAGCAGCAACAACAACAACAAGAGGACAAGCGCGACGTCGTGATGGGCACGAGCCCGCAGCACACAAAGGCGCGTCGCCCCCGCCCGCCCCTAACAATGGCCATTGACACGACTCCCAGCGCCGCTCCGCGCCCGCCGCCGCCCGCCGCCGCCGCCCGGCCGCGCCGCACCATGGTGAAGCCTCCACGCCCCGAGAACCTTCGCTCTCCGCGGGCGCTGAGGCCTCTCAACCCGGGTCCCGTGCCCCTCTCGGTCCGCGGTCAGAGCCCAGAGCTCGCCATTTATTTACAACAGCGACGGCAATGGGTGAGAGTGGGGAGGAGGGGGTG
>JAZEWU010000019.1:429148-439800 GCA_036362915.1 Geotria australis | reverse complement strand
TTGCCTGCGATTTCTACCAAACACTTCGAAGCCGAGCTGAAAGACAACGATGTCCAGAAGCTGACCATCGTGCTTCGAAGAATCGCAAAGAAGAAGAATTAGTCGTGCATACAAGAATGCTTGTTTTCTGCTTGGTGCTCTATTTAAACAATTTTCTGAACCCCTCTTGGGCCTCACCTAGGTCGACTCAGCCTCAATCGAGGATCTCTGCGGTGTGAAAACATTGCCACGAGCGAGACAAAGGCGGCCGGGCGTGGTGCTGGCCATCCACCCCTCGTGTGCTGTGTCGGCCTTTATAGGTGGTCGCTAACGCACTTGGTCCTAGAATGTGTTAAGGCTATACGGGGGATATTTGTCTTTATATTTGCTCTGTTAAAAATACATCAGTGTTTTTTTAATGAGCAGGAAGGAGGCATCATCTGGAGCCCCAGAATCACTAACACCGCCCCCTGCCCAACAGCAGCCTTTTGAAGGCGCCCCAGGCGGGAATCGAACCCGGGTGCTTTTTGCTGTGAGGCGGCAGCGCAACTCTCTGCCTACCGTGCAGATGTTGCCTCTGCGCTAGCCTGCCTCCCACGTGCGGACACACATACATATCATTGGTTTACAAAGCTGCTTTCTCGGAATAGCCGTTGCCAGCGCTCATCCTCTCTCGACATGGCTATCCCAAAAAAGCAGCTTCGAAAAGCAATAGTCATGCATGGAGCCGCGAAGCCCTACGTCGGTACGAACACACGCACGCTCGCTCCATCATACATGCACCTTTCTTTCATTCGCGGTCCTCCGACAGGCATGCGTGCTGATTCCTGTGCGATGTTATCTGTAACCACGAGGGTCAAACATGCGCTCAGCAATCTGACCTCGGGTTGGCGACGCCGCCGTAGCGCTTGCCGGCCTGACCGCGTGTCGAGCCGCCAACACTGGCTCCGTGTAAAGCCTCGCAGTGATTGATCGATCCGGATTGAGCTGGCGGCTCGACAGTCCTTATGAGTCTGCGTTGGACGGAACGAGTTTGGGGATGCACCCTTTGACCTCTGTGAACCCAGTCAGCGCCGGGACCACCACACCCCCCCCTCACACCCACACACACCCCCCCGCTCACTTCACAGCCCGCATGCCGCCCCAACACACCCCCACACACCCCCAGCGACCGGCTCACGTGAGCTCACACCCCCTCGGCAAGAACAATATTATCTTGATACGGACAACATGCGACGCATTCCGCGAGCACACACACACACACACCGGGACGCCCACGCAGATCTCCCCGTGAAGCGGCCGACGCGGGGCGCGACGGGGGGGCGAAACGTCGCGAACGAGACAGGAGACTCGCTCGATACGGCCATCCCGCAAGAGCACCTACATCCATCCATCCATCTCATTGTCAGGAACCGCTTGATCCTGTACAGTGTCGCGGTGAGCCGAAACCTATCCCGGTATACACAGGGCGCAAGGACAGGCTATTATTATTATTATTATACCCAGGATGGGACGCCAGACCATCACAGGGCACCCGGGGCAATTTAGTCTGCAGGCCAATTAACCTATGGAGCAGCAGCATGTCTTTGGACTGTGGGAGGAAACCGCAGTGCCCGGCAAAAACCCAAGAGCAACTCTTAAGAGCGAATTGTCTCGTTAAGAGACTGTTGGGGAAATGTATGTTAGTGAGCACCTATGAAGGATGGTCATGGTACGGGGTGGCGCGGTAACATCTGCGCCTCACGGAAAGAATGGTTTTGCCCGAGGCGGTTCGATTCCCGCCTCGGGCGCCTATCTGTGTGAAGTTTGTGTGTTCTCTCCCTGTTCTACATGGTTTTCCTCCGGATTCTCCGGTTTCCTCCCACAACTGAAAAAAAACACCCATTCATTGGCCGATAAGATCATAATACATGGGACGCAGTGTGTGGCAATATGTTGGCGTTTGCTGACTGCCTGGCTGCCCCTTCGGCCTCTCTACGGTTTCCTCGCGCCTCAGAGTCGTTTTCTCTTCGAATTAATACCTTCGAAATTGAATGAATATGTGCCGCGTTGTAAATATAATCCTAGTCACGATGTTTGCAGGGGCGGCACGGTGGCGTAGTGGGTAGCGCTTCCGCCTCACAGCAAGAAGGTCCCGGGTTCGAATCTCGGCTCGGGGTGCCTTTCTGTGTAGAGTTTGCATGTTCTCCCCGTGTCCGCGTGGGTTTTCGCCGGGCGCTCCGGTTTCCTCCCACAGTCCAAAAACATGCATAGGTTAATTGGCCTGCGGACTAAATTGCCCCCGGTGCCCTGTGATGGACTGGCGTCCCGTCCTTGGTATAGCCATGCCTTGCGCCCTATGTCTGCAGGGATAGGCTCCGGCTCACCGCGACCCTGTACAGGATTAAGCGGTTTCTGAAAATGAATGAATGAAAAAAAAAAAAATTCTGAAAATGGATGGATGGATGGACGATGTTTGCACGTAACACCAGGTGCTCAATTGAGTCTGAGTCAACCTAGGGGAGACCCAAGACCGGTTCAGATAATCGTCACTGGTGTTTGCCGTGAGCGGGACTCGAACTCGGGCCACCGGGTTTGTATTGCAGTGCGCCAACCACCGTGCCACCGCTCCCCACCTCTGCGCGCATACTAAAGACAAAGGCCCCCCGCATGGCCTCAACACGCACGCGGAGGCACGCGACCCCCTGACGCTCACTAAGCGGCGTCTCACCGTGACTTGGACGGCACGTGGGAGCTCTTGTTTTTGGAGGCACTTTACCCCTACAGTCTGTTAAGGCGATACGGGGGGGATCTTTGTCTTTGTAGGTATAGCACGCACACAAGACAAAGGTCCCCCGTGTAGCCCTGAAAAGGCTGGTGGGACAAGTGCGGGCACCTATGAAGGCCGGCACGGCACACGGCGGGGTGGGTGGCAACCGCTCCCCATTATACAGGATGCGGCATGACTCGATTCACCGAGAGACATTGCGAGGAATAATATTTCCTCGTGAGTACAGACGTTATTCAAAGTCTCCTCCGTCGTGTTGAACACACGCGCGGCATCTGTGGACCACTGAACAACACGTAGCGCGCCGACGGCGGCAGCGGCACACTGCTGCGTTATTATTATTCAACGTCTCGATTCAACGTCTCGAACTCTCGGCAATTATTGTCGGTAAAGCGACTTACCCTGTCCGCTGGGCGCATGAACTTCCGTGACCCCCACATTATTTATTAACGTAATCGTAACCGGGCCAAAGGGGGCGAACGCGGCGACGCCACCAGCCGCGCGCCTCAAAATGCCTTGTTTTGTTTCGAGAAAATCACAACAAACTTTGACACACATTCGGCCAGGAATGTCACCCTCGGATGACTCACCCCGGCGCAGGGGTTACTTTGTTTTGTTTAAATCTATCCTGTGCCCTCTGCCCACGTTGGGGTCGCGAGGTTCACGGATCGCCGAGAGGCGGTGGAACGAACGCGGACGGGACAGAGCGCCGCGCTGGCAAATGCCCCAAGGCCGCCGAGCCGCTTTATCTGACGCGTGGTAATCCCAATTAATCCCTGGTTAATCAACCGCTAGTTATGCACAGTGAACGGCTGCTTGTTCAACCTGTGTACTGATGGTTGCTCTTCAGAGTTGTTCTTTCGGGATAGCCGTGTTGAGCGCTCTCCCTCTCACCGCGACGTTTCGCCTCCCAATTTGGAAGCATCATCAAGAGATTTCAGAAGAACGTGTTACACACTTGGGGGCGGCACGGTGGCGTAGTGGGTAGCGCTGCCGCCTCACAGCAACAAGGTCCCGGGTTCGAATCTCGGCTCGGGGGCCTTTCTGTGTGGCGTTTGTATGTTCTCCCCGTGTCCGCGTGGGTTTTCGCCGGGCACTCCGGTTTCCTACCACCGTCCAACGACATTCTGCCAGGTTAATTGGCGTACTGACTAAATTTCCCCAGGCGCCATGCGATGGACTGGCGTCCCATCCTCGGAATTCCCCTGCCTTACGCCCTGTGTCTGCCGGGATAGGATCCGGCTCACCGCGACCCTGTACAGGATTAAGCCGGTTCTGAAACAAGATCGCCCGTAGGACGGATACTCTGCGAGTAATATTATTATTTGAATGTGTTTGTTGTGTTCACCCCCTGTAACCCTCGGTCGTGTTTGTGTTCTGACTGCGACGTGTCTCAAATAACTGTTGATGTTAACGTGGTTCACAAGGTTCAGAGTAGGGAGATGCTAACGCGATATGAAATACCATTCCTATTATGAGACGGCACCTGCTTGAAAACCCGAGCAACTCAAAGGTGCTTTGTTAAACATAGACGAGGTTTTTACCCTTTCTGGCAATGAAACATCGTTTGCAATACTGACAAAAATGTACCCGTAGACTTAACAGCTCGACCCTAGCTACTAATGCATTCACATGCGCATTGTCCAATACTGCTTGCCTTTCGGCAACGCTTGGCTGCCACTGAGACTGGGCTCTAAGGAAAGCCGTCTCTGGTGTGGGGAGGGCAGAGGGGCGGTACTCAAAACAACGGCAGCAGCGACGGGCGGATAAAACGCAGCGAGTTGGCACAGTGGACAGTACAGGTAGTACACCTGCCAGTCGTCTCAGTCATCCCATGGCACCTGGGTCTGTCCCGTTACCTCCTCCTGCACTTAGCCTGGCACAGCAGTCAGCCCATGGCACCTGGGTCCGTCTCGTGACCTGTCAGCGAGCCTCTGACACTTCGCGTGACGGCCTCAAGGTGCACCCAGCGTGGCACGGGTGCCGTGGGGGATGTCACCGCAACTTAGCGGCGAACGGCGGTTGTTGTTGTCGTCGTTCGCGTGAAATTGTAGGAATTCACGAGGCATTAACGGTTCAAACAACTCCACTGGAGCAGATCGCGTGTGCGATCTGCGGAGAACATTGAGTCGGGTTCACGCCGCCTGATCATCTGTGTACTCGCCGAACATTAATAGCGAAATACATCCTGGCTCCTGAAAATCCCCCAACTTTATTTTGAGAGATCCCACATTAAAAGAGTCTCTCTTTTCCTTTCTCGTTATAAATATTGCTAATCCCCGGGGAAACATGTTGTTCCGCACGCGGGGGATTTTGCGAAAGGCGGATTATTCGCATCTCTCAGCCCAGCGTCACTGATTCCTCACCTCACTCAACCTCTCCCGAACAACCTCTCCACCTCTCACGAAATCCTTAATTACGGAGAGAATTCTGTTTTTCAGTGTGAGTGGTATAAGAGGTGGCGCAGTGAGTATCGCTGCCGCCTCACAGGAAGCATTACCCGGGTTCGATTCCTGGCTATGGTGCCTTTCTGTGTGGAGTTTTCACGTGCCCCCGTGTCTGCGTGGGTTTTTGCCGGGCACTCCGGTTTCCTCCCACAGTCTAAAGACATGCTGCTGCATAGGTCATTTGGCCTGCTGACTAAATTGCCCCCAGTGCCCAGTGATGGACTGGCGTCCCATCCAGGGTATAGCCCTGCATTGCGCCCTGGGTCTGCCGGGATAGGCTCCGGCTCACCGCGACCCTGTACAGGATTAAGCGGTTCCTGGTAATGGATGGATGGTCGCTGTGTTGGCAATCCGAGCGCGATCTCTAAAGCGGACCGAACCGGGAGCCGCGGTTCCTCCGCGAAGCAGGTCCCGTGAAAATACAGCGGGGGGCGCTCACCGCACGAGGTACCGGACGGAAATTCCACGTTCTTATGGCAGTGCCAGTTCAATCAGACCCGACAACAGCGGTGTAGCAGTCATAACGATGTCAAAATAGTGCCGAGTGTGTTGGTCAGCAACACGATTAACCAGCATACATGACAACCTCGTGTTGGCTGATTACAACAAACCAATGCGTTACCCTGCGATGGACCGGCGTCCCATCCTCGGTGTGCCCCTGCCTTGCGCCCCGTGTCTGCCGGGATAGGCTCCGGCTCACCGCGACCCTGTACAGGATTAAGCGGTTTCTGAAAATGGATGGATGGCAATACGTTACAAACGATTTCGTAAAGTGAGAATTGCTCCCATGAGCTGCTCTTTCGGGATAGCTGCATACGGCGTACCTCCTCTCTCCTTCGCGACGTTTGAGATTTCTTCCCCGCGGAAGCGCGGCGGGACGCGCGTCGGGAATGTGGGGTCGGGCGCTGGACCTGGCAGCTCACCTGTGACGGGGCTCGGGGACGGACGGGGCTCGGGCCCGCGGCGGCCCCGGCCGGAGGGCGGCTGCGGCACGCCGGTGTAGCCTGGTCCGGGCCGGAAAACTCAGTGGCCGGCCCAGGGGTCGAGTTAAAGGCGGGAGGGTGAGACACCCCCCCCCCACCACCACACCAAGGTCCCCCGTGTAGCCTTAACAGACTGTAGGGTCGAGTGCCGTTAGCGAGTATCACCTATAAAGGTCGACACGGCACACGAGGGGGTGGGTGACCAGCGCCACCCCGAATATTTGGCAGTTAAAATACGCATGGCGAGAAAGAAAACAAATTTTTTTTTTTTACAATTTTTGTAAATAATGCAGGCGTTATGATGTTCAAAACGCCAAAGAGAGACCTTTTACAAGGTTTCGGCTCGGCAATAGCCACACGTGATTATGGGAGCACGTGCAAACGATATGCTTGGATAATGTAGACATTGGCCTTGACACTGAGACAAAATGTGGTGCTTGACCGTCTTAACGCCTCCTGGATTGCTGCCAGAAATGGTGAAGTATCTTCTATTATCCCGTTATTTGTATAATGGGACAAAGCTCCCCTTAGATAAAATACGTAAATGATTATTATTGTTATTATTAACACGTTATTCTGACGTCTTGATAGCGGGGGAATGCTTAAGAGGGTTGATGGTAACGGTGCACATTTGTATTAAAATCAATACTACAGTGTACAAGACGTGGCACGACTTTCGTTCAATGTCAAAGGTATGCATTCGAAAAGAGAACGACTCAGAGGCGCAATGAGACCGCAGAGAGGCCACGCCGTCAGTCGGCCCAGGGGAGGCCCGGGACCGTTTCACAAACAGTCACCGGTCTTGGCCGTGAGCGGGAATCGAACTCTGGTAGCCGGGTTCGTATCGCGGCGCGCTAACCGCCGCACCAAGCGCTCCCCATTGTGAGTTCCTCACACGCAAAGACTAAGATCCGCCGTATAGCCTTGACAGGGTGTAGGGGTCAAGTGGTGTTAGCGAGTTGCACCTATAAAGGCCACGAATACACGGACACGCACACCCGTGGGTGCTGCTGGCTGAGCCCCGGGAGGAGCGCGGACGCCGCGCGGCAGCCTCGAGGGTTCGTTTGCTCGTTGCGTCGAGTCAGCCGTTTTGTCATCTTAATTTTGAGAGGCTGCTCTGCCTGTCGCCTTCTGTGGGTCTCTGGGAGCCGCGACAGGGGCTGTCCTGGCGTGACCCCGCGAAGGGGCCCTATTAATAAGACCCGGGCGCGTGAGCCAATGGGTGTGCGGCGCGCGGCGGAGCTCACTCAATGAGCGTTCCCCTTCTGTGCACCCGTGAATTATGGCCCCGCAGCGCCCAGAGCCTGGGTTCGAACCGGTGTTGTTAAAAGTTGGGTCCGTTCATTGGTAACGCGTCGATGTGGGGTGTCACTCGGAAGCCTGATGAAAGGCCTCAGCTGAAAGTACGTCTCAGGGCATTGCTCTCAAGAGCCGCTCTATTTGGGATAGCCGTGTCGAGCGTTCCTCCTCCCTCTCTTCTTCCCGACGCGCTGAACAAGATGGCCCATAGGACCGGCACTCCGCTCGTCAGTAGCCTTTATAACGGGTCAGTCTCCTCACGCAACTATAACGCCCGATGATGCTTCCAACGTGGGAGGCGAAACGTCGCCAGGGAGAGAGGGAGAGCGCTCAGTGACACGGCTATCCCGAAGGAACGGCTCCGAAGAGCGACCATCGTTTAATTGCGTCTGATTTGCTGGCGGGTCGATTGTCCCGTGGTCCCCGCAGCGTCGAGATGACGCGCCGGCGTGAACTGCCGTGACCGGGGCGCGCGGCCTCCCCACCGCCACCTTGATTCACGACCACTGTCATCTTATTTTAAGAGTTCTACGAACAAAAGGTCTTTACAAGCCTCTCGTTTTCAGCTGCCGCCGCGGAGACGCGGGGAGGGAGGGAGGGAGGGCTGCGTGAACCGAAGAGCCCCGCTGATTCAGGATTCACGGTGGCAGAATTACTCGCCGGGATGGTACGGGGTCATCCATAAAGAGACGCTCTCATTTGCAGCGTTTATTGGGCGGAAGGATGTCTGTGCAGCGGTAACATGTGCACCTCACAGAAAGAAAGTCCTGCCAAAGGGGGTTCGACTCCCGCCTCGGGCGCCTGTCTGTGTAGAGTTTGCGTGTTCTCCCGCTGTTCTGCGTGGGTTTCCTCCGGGTTCTCCGGTTTTCTCCCACAAAAACAAGAAAAGCACTTATTAATTTATCGGCTGAAAACATCATAGTATATAATAAGATGCCGTGTCTGGCAAATATTGGCGCCGGCTAACTAGGTGACAGCCTTCCCCCTTCCCCGCCTCTGTGGCTTCCTTGCGCCCCTGATTCGTTCTCTCTTCGAATGAATACCTTCGAAATTGAATGAATATGTGCCACGCGTTAAAAATTGTATTTATTATTAGTGTTGTTATTGAAACGTCTCCCTGACAGCGCTGGTGCTGAAATCAGGACACCAATGGTAATAACAGTCAAGCCACCACTGACCCAATGAGGCACAGGAGATGGTATTCAGGCTAAAACGTTTCCAGCGTGTGATTCCCCTGCATCAAATTTCAATAGCAGACGTCGACTGAAATGTTCCATAACTGCAGCGAGTGTTCCTTCAGTGATGCTCTCTCCACCGCAGCTGTCAATTCTGCCGCGTTCAATAGTTCTCCCGAACGTGGATTGCTCCGACACGCACGGGCGATGCTCGAGCAACTGTCACGTGTTCTGTCACACCACATTCATTACCCTGGGTGAAATCCCTCAATAAAATGGGGGCGATTCAAACTAGAGCGTCTGTTTTCGATGACCCTGTATAATGGCCGTGTCAGAGACACTGCGCCAGCGATGTTGAACGCATAGGTTTCAACGTCGCTGGGCTAGGGTATGGCGCTCTCTCACTCTCGTTAGGCTCACTAGCAGAGTACCCGCGCCACGGGCGATGTTGTACGAAGCGCGCAAGACGTTCCTCTCACGTCAGGGTCAAGGCGGAAGAGTGCTTAAGACGGTGGGTGGATGCTGCCGCTGTCAAAGTGGGAATTTAAAGCTGAAATAGTGCTAACGTTGCAAAAGGGTAATCAACGCCGGGCGCTCCGGTTTTCTCCCACAGTCCAAAAACATGCTGCTGCATCGGTTAATTGGCCCGCAGACTAAATTGCCCCCGGTTCCTTATGATGGACTGGCGCCTATTGAAGGTATAGCCCTCCCTTGCGCCCTGTGTTTTCCGAGATAGGCTCCGGCTCACCACAACCCTGTACATGATTAAGCGATTTCTGACAATGGATGGATGAAGATGAATCAATGGGTTGGAATCAAAGCTGACATTAGAGGTGAGAGCCTTGGTGGTGTGCTTACGAAGGGTTCAAACCCGGCACCCTCAATGCTGGGGGTGAGGGGGTGGGGGGGGGGGGCGCGCTGCAGTTGTCTGGGTGGCCCCGCGGTTAAGACTGCTGGCGATTACACTCAGCAATCTCACAAAACCCGAGCGACCTTGCTCTCGTTCCCAATCTGATGCAACATTGCGTCGCGATTTGTCCGACCGCCGGATTTGATTGACACCCTGTGCAGACTGTTTTTTTTTTCTCCCGCCTTCTCATTCATCCATCCATTGTCAGAAACCGCTTAATTCTGTACAGGGTCGCGGTGAGCCGGAGCCTATCCCGGCAGACACAGGGCGCAAGGCAGGGTTATGCCCGGGATGGGACGCCATTCCATCACAGGTCACCGGGGGTAATTTAGTCCGCAGGTCAATTAACGTATGCAGCAGCGTGTCTTTGGACTGTGCGAGGAAACCGGAGTACCCGGCAAAAACCCACGAGGACACGGGGAGAACATGCAAACTCCACACAGAAGGCGACTGTGTGTATCGACTATGGCGCGTGTGCCCGCATGCCGTTGCGCCAATGATAACCGGCGTCACATCGCTTGACACACTGCGCTACAGCTCAGAGGCATAGGTTCGACACCGTACCGGCAAGAGGGCGTTCATTCCTGAAAAAGCTGGAGCTCCGAGACGACAACACTTTTCCGACGAACGCGAAGCATTCTTGGAATCGAAGGCGGCTGCGGGTCAGTCGCCGTCCCATCATCGCCTTATCCTCGTCCCATCTTCGTCTTATCAGCGTCTCATCAGCATCCACTCGTCGGCCACTTGACGCTTAAGTGCCATTACGGCTATCGGACGCATCATCGCTTATTTATCTATTTATTTGCAAGCCACCTTGAGGGGCGCCTGGTCCACCGGCTTGTTCCGGCCGCGCGCCTCGCCGTCCGGCCAGCCACGAGGCCACGTGGCCGCGTGGCCCGCACTCCCGTCCACGGTGCCGCCTCATGCAGCATCTTTTTCGTCACTGCCATCATGAATGATTCGCGTGAAAGGTGGCGCGGATGAATGAGATGAATTCCCATGGTGTAGTACAATTCACAACATCCCCGCGTCGAATCGCGTGGGATTCCACGTATTCCATTCGTGCATTCGTTATCAGTCTCCGCTTAATCC
>JAZEWU010000019.1:345711-359208 GCA_036362915.1 Geotria australis | reverse complement strand
TGCAACTGGCATGGGAATCCCCCCTGCTGAAGACTTCCCTCCTGGCTCAGAAGCACCATGGATTCAGTGGAAGAGACTCAACCGCCTGAGAACTAGAACGGGACGATCAAAAGCTGCTTTGGTCAGGTGGGGCTACAAGACCGGCCCAACCACCTGTGAATGTGGAGAAGCAGACCATACTATGGAGCACTGCCTTGTCTGTGCTCTACTACCCAACCTCTGCAACTCAAAAGACCTTGCAGAGTTCAATAAAAATGTGCAAAGAAATAGGAAACTGTCATGTAACCATCACGCTTCGAAGAATCGAAAAGAAGAATCCATGCATCCATTGTCAGAAACCGCTTAATCCTGTAGAAGGTCGCGGTGAGTCGGAGCCTATCCCAGCAGACACAGGGCACAAGGCAGAGCTATACCGATGCTGGGACGCCAGTCCATCACACAGTACCGGGGGCAATTTAGTCCGCCGGCCAATTAACCTATACAGCAGCATCTCTTTGGACTGTGGGAGGAAACCGGAGTGCCCGGCGAAACCCAACGCGGACACGGAGAGAGAACATGCAAACTCCACACAGAGAGGCGGCGCCCGGAGCCTGGTGAGTTAAGCTCAAGTGACAACTTTATCTTTACTAACAGGCCTGTTAACGTGTCAGCCTCAACGGGCAGCTCCAGGGTGACGCATGACCGTGCCCCACCTGCCAACGGTGGCCCGTGTGGCGGTGGGTCTCGCGTCCGCCGAGCTCACGACACAGAACTGACCTGTGTCCGGCCCGGCCTGGGCCCCACCACCTCCCTGGCCAGCGAGTCGACGCGGCGGGCCAGGGCGGGCGAGCGGCTCAGCTCCCCGAGGCTGACGCTCCTCCTGTGGAGCCGGTTGTTGGGGCTCCAAGGCGGCGAGGCCCCGCTGCCCCCCGCGCTCGACGGGGTTCGCGAGCGGCCCCGCTGGGGGGCTGCGTCGGCGAGGCCGGGATCCGGGCCCCGTCGCGGCCCCGGGGAGGCCACGCGAGCCGGGCGGGAGCGCGGGGCCGAGGGGCTCCGCTTGGGGAACAGGGCGCGGTCCATGGTTGTGTGGAGTGAGAGAGATGCGATGGAGAGAGAGAGAGTGAGTGACGGTGTGACACGGGAACGCGAGGGATGTGAGTGACGCGCAGGTGTGTTGGTGATGTGAGTGACGCGAGTGTGTGTGAGAAGAGAATAGAGAAGCCGGTGATGCGGTGATGGATGGTGTGTGATGATGGGCGCTACTCGCCAACTGCACTTGACCCTACCGTCTGTTAAGGCTATACGGGAGAGACTGAGTGTGTGTGTGATGTGAGTGATGTGAGTGTGAGAAGAGAGAATGATGGAGTGTATGTGATGAGTGATGGACTGATGTGTGCGTGTTAAGGGTGATGTTGTGTGGCCGAGTCTGTGTGGCGTGGCAGAATGAACGTGTGTTTAAGCGAGAGGGCGTCTGTGTTGTGTCGGTGTGACGAGGGTGAGGAGGGAAACGCGTGCAGGTGTGTTGGGCACAGTGTGTCGGAGACAGGGTACTGGAGCGCGCGCGTCTGATTAGTGAGTCTAATGTGTGTATGGTCGCGGGAGATTGTCTGTGTGTCAGTGTGTGGAGGTGAGGTCATGTGTGTGTGACGGAAGAGCTACGTGTATCTCAGCATGGCATTGTACGAATATACGTGTGTAATAGTGTGTTTGTGTGTGACGGGCAATGTGCATGTCTGCGTACGGGAGTGAGCATGTGCATGAGATAAACGATGTGGAGTATGCAACAATGTAGGACTTGTACAGTGTGTGCGTGTGAGAGAAAACCTAAATCTATTGTGAAGACGGCTAAGAGTCTATGTTAGTCTGTGGCAGAGTCTGTGTGTGAGAGAGTAGCTAAGTGTATGTGCGTACACGGTTAAACGTCTGTTAGTATGTGTGGCAGGGAAGCCAAGGGCTGCGAGTCTGTTCGTCCGTGGAAGGGGAGCTACTCAAGTGTGAGTGGTCGAGGCGCGATGTAAGTCAATGTGAATGTTAAGGAGAGGCTGGATGTTTCTCTCGGTGTCTTGGCAAGCCGTGCGCGTGCAGCAAACAAGTCTCCGCGTGCCTCCCAACGCGCGGCGTCAGCATGCGCGCATCGGCCTCGTGTCACTCGCTTCCACACAGATACCCATCCTTAGCTCGGCCAGAGCGGATAGTGTAGCGGCTATACGGTACACAGGGTTGGGTAGATCTGTGACAAGGCCGAGTCAAGAGTCGCTCTGCCAGCCACAGAAACCTGACGGAGCGGCCTGGGGCGCGACAGCTGATGGCCCTCACACTCAGCACTGGGCTGGAGCCTCCTACACACAACTCTGCACAAGCAGATGTACGATTGAAAGACAAGCCACGGAGTGATTGCGGCCACGCGACCCGCACTCGCAATACCGACACACACGGCGACAAAACCCGCTGCAGCAGCCATCGTGATTTGGATGAAGGTTTATACAGGCGCACGTGACCTTTTCATTAAATTACACAATACACAGCGTATAGAGAAGGACCCATTATAATAACAAGATAAAATAATGACGGCAATCTTCGATTTGTGGTGACTGCACGAGGAGGGGGACGTATAACGGGATCTCATCCCGAGTGCGGTGCCAGGCTGGATGCACACGGTGCCAGGCTGGGTGCACACGGCCCCAACCACGTGGCTGCGGTGCTTGTGGGTACAATGTGGAGAGGGTGAAATCGGTTCCGAGCGGGCGGTAGTTAGAAGATAAATCGATGTCGCGGTATTTCCCATGCCGCTCTGTCGAGTCTCCACGTGGAGCGTCAGGACCATAGCCAACACGGAGCAATGCTCGTGCAATGTCGCCTCAGCTTTAAGCAACATTGCAGGAACGTCGGTTTAAGCACTTAAACCAATGCGCACGAGTTCACGTTGTTTGGTTAATTTGTGATTTTTATTTATTTGTGTTAATTCGCGTGTTTGTGTCGCAGGAGTCCCGTAAAGATCTTGCAAGCTCACTGGGTATTGTTTCTGTAACAATAACCATCTATCTATAAACGGGGGCCTGCGACTCGAGCAAAGGAAGCAGACGATCGTTGCGCAGCGATGGCGCGACACCATCCTCCTCCAGAGGCGGCCTCACAGCTCCCTGATTGGTTGTGGGCGGCACGGTGGCACAGAGTAGCCCCGCCGCCTCACACCAAGCACCACCCGAGTTCGAATCCCGGCTCGGGTGCCGCTTTTCTGTGTGGAGTTTGCATGTTCTCCCCGTGTCCGCGTGGGTTTTTGCTATATAAATTTCCCCCCGATGCCCTGCGATGGACTGGCGTTCCTTTCGTTGTTGACATGCCGTCCTCTTCGCGGCCCTTGTGCAGCGCTTTGTGACCCTCGGGTGAAAGGCGCTATATAAATTGAAATTATTATTATCTTGGGTACAAGCCTACCTTGCGCCCTTTGCTTACACTCCCTGCTGGACAACTGCTGAAGAGAGCTACATAGCTCAGCGGTTCCTTCCAGCTTAAATACAAACTGAGTGATGTTGACGGCATGCCCAGGCTTCACAGCTAGGCTTAGCCAGAGGCTCCACGCCTCAAGCGGGGCACCCGCCGGTTTAGTAAGCGGCACACTCATACACGGCGAGCATTCATAAGCGCAGTACTTTGCTTTACCGTACATATAGTTTACATTATTTAAGACGCCTACGATGCGTTATGGTCTATGTTGTCACACCTCATGTTAGTTATTGCAACTATGTCTGAATATTTATGGACCTGCGTCTGATATCACTGGGGTTGCCGTGACACAATCTCACGATTCCATGTTAAGAGATTTAATTTGACGAATATCGCAAGACCAACTTCCCCACGACTTTGCTATTTGTGCTTTGCGGTGCTTCCGGCAGCTATCGAGATCACTAATAGCGTTACTCAACTGCAGTAGTGGGCACAAGCCCAACGATCCACCACGCGTCCTGTCGTCACCACATTGCGCCGCTGTGATAATGTTTACAGGACCTGGAGCAAGTGGCCCAATCGGGATGACACGACATCGCCCCCCGCTGACGACGCTGCTCCCCTTGAAAAGCAAACACGGGCGACACGGTGACAGCGGTGAGTAGCGCTGCCGCCTCGCAACAAGAAGCCCCAGGGTTCGAATCCCGGCTCAGGGGTCTTTCTGTGTGGCGTTTGCATGTTCTCCCCTTGTCCGCGTGGGTTTTCGCCGGGTGGAACGCAGTCAGCAGCTGCTGCTGCATCAGTAGCGGCGGCGAAGGTAGATGCAGCAACTGCAGCAGCAACAGTGTCTGAGAATTTGCTCTCAAGAGCTGCTCTTTCGGGAGAGCCGTATCGAGCGTTCCTCCTCTCTCATAACATCTCCTAACGCTCGACACGGCTGTGCCGAAACAGATTCTCAAACATCGAGCCGTGACAAACCTATATAAGTACATTTTAAAACGGCCGATACGTTTCAGTATGTTTCAAATAGTCAAGATTCAACTATGAGCGGTTGGGACCGATCACTGTCGCGTGTCGGGCATCCTCTGCTTGAGGGCGCCGCGGGGGGCGGGCGGCGAGCGGGACACAGCCGCACACGCCGGGCTTTACAAGCCGCGCTCACTGTGCCCAGCAACGCCGCCCACCCGATCAGTGTTAGCGGGGTCCCTATTCACCGCCTGCAAGGATTACACGACCCTATGGCAACAACAACCTCATCACCGCAACACTCTCTCTATGCCAAGGCCCGGCAACATTTCAGAAGCGGCGCGCCACGAGTTAACTTATTCAGTCTTGTTTACGGATCTGCATGACATTGCTCAATTTTTTGAACGATAATAAACCAATCGAATCGTTTTTATTTCTACGTCAAAGGGCTTTCATTTGGACAGTGTCGAGATTGACAGCGCAGTCAAGCGAAGTTTTTTTCAGGTTTTTTTTTCAAATTAGTTTCTTTGCCGTTAATTAGACGATCATTGCACGTGCCACTCAAAATCATCTTGTGTGCCACTCACGGCGCGCGTGCCGTATGTTGCCGAGCCCTGCTCTCGGCCTACAATCCCAAAACAAACAAAAACATCTCGAATCAACAAAGATTGGCTCACTTAAACATTCGACGACTTAATAAAAAAAAACGTCCCTGGTAATCAGGGCGCCACTATACCACAAGGAACTTCGCCTGTTACCCTTAACCGAGACGCGGCGAGATGCTGCTGACCCACATCTCTCCATCCACGCAGCCCCGGATAAGTCGGACTGCTACGAACAAGCACGTGTTTGTGGAAGAGGTTGGTGGTAGTGTAGCACTTACCATTCATTCTTACCACACCCTATCTTACATGTGAACATCTCATTGTTAAAAGTCATCCCCCCTCTCTCTGGGTCAATTATAATGGTTTATAGATGCCCAGGCTGTCTTTAATTTTGTCATGAAATGGTAATGTTTCTTTCCCATTTCGTTATAGAATCAGGTCATATACTAATACTGGGAGATGTCAACATTCATTTATATAGCGCCTTTCACCCGAGGGTCACAAAGCGCTGCACAAAGCTGGGGTTCATAGCCCAGGTTTATGGGTTTGAGGATCCTTAGGCCGGCTTTGTGGGTCGCGAGAGTCTACGAGTAGGGTGCTAATGGTGCAGCGTGTTGATGTGGCATCCACCACCAACACCATCTCATGACGACGCTGTTGCGGTTTATAAATCGGGCTAAACGTGAATGTTAGAACTTGTTATAGACCATAAACTAATGCAAGCAATTAGTGTTGGTTGGCGTAGCTTACATTTTATTGATGTAACACCACGCTTACTTGCGAAGTGCTCGGGAACGATGTTATCGTTAAGGGCGTAATTTTAAGTAAATGTTTGATCAACCCAGTTACTAAATTGGCCTTGGTGCCCTGCGACGGACTGGTGTCCCATCCTGGGTATAGCGCTGCCGTGCGACCTGTGTCTGCCGGGATAGGCTTTAGCTCACCGCAACACCGTACAGGATGAAGTAGATGGTGATAATGAAGGATTCGTTAATGGTCACAAGCCATGTGTCCAAACCCAGCCACCCAAACACACCTCCTACTGCATAGACGTTTTACAACTTAATACATGCTACATTAATTCCTTTACGTTTTGCTCGACTATACAATGTATTGGGCAGCATGGTGGCACAGCGGTAACACTTGTGCCTCACAGCCACGAATCACGTGAGTTAAATTCCCGGCTCGGGTGCCTTTCTGTGTGGAGTTTGTGTATTCTCTCTGTGCCCGCGTGGGTTTTCGCCGGGTACTCTGGTTTCCTCCCATAACTAAAAAAAACTCACTGCTTGGCCGATAACAACTTAATATAGAGAGGACATAGTGTCTGGTGAAATGTTGACACCAACTTACCGTATGGCTGCCTTGCCCCTCCTCTCGACGTGAATATTTGTGATTTGAAATGAATAAATGTCATAAAGCCAAGTTATTTTCTTAACTTGTTTTTTTCAGCTGCAAGTTTTTGCTACGACTCCAATTGCAACAAAAACATTATATTCTGCTCTCTCACTGACAGAAGGCCTCAGCAAAGTCTGAACAGCCTTCACGAAGATGTGACTATCGCGTAAGTCTTCCTAAAGCCAAACTCTCTGAGAGCGGACTAACAAGAAAAATCAAATTTTCCGCTAAATGACAGAATTCCTTTTATTTAGAATTCCCCATCAACAGTGGCTCTCTCGGGATCGCCGTATCGAGCGTTCCATCAGAAATCTGATGACGTCTACAACGTGGGAGGCGAAACACCGTGAAGGAGGGAGGAGGAACGCTCGACACGGCAATTCTCATACACCGAGCCGTGAAAACTTCTATTAATAAAAAAAAATACAGTTTACATTTTTCAACTTCTTCCTAGTATTCATTGCGTAGACGCACAATGAATACAAGCTGAGCAGGGATATGAACAAAAGGGTATGATGTCCTTAGAGATACAATGCTAACTTTCATTGGGAATCCTGTAGAATGGGCACGTGTCCACGCTTTGCTTACGTTGAGGCTCGTCAGCGAGCCGCGCCCAGGTACGGGCTTAATCACGCACGCCACCCCGGGCTGAGGAGACCACGGAAGTTGGGGCAGTTTCAGCAACAGACAGAAGGATGAGTTATCGCCGTGTTACCTAGCGACGGAAGCGTCTCGCCGAACGTGTTACAGCTTTGTTCACGCAGCTTGCGGGAGCGACGCGAGCCGAGCGTGTCACCGCACCGCGAACGCGAGCTGTCGTGGCGGATTACGCGGCGCGTTCCTGGTCTCACAGCTCGTGCGCCTGAAGCACGCGTGTTCTCCGCTCGCGCGTGGGGGTTTTCTCCGGGGACTTTGGCCTCTTCCCACGCGCAAACTCGCGCCGAATAAAAAAACTGAAATGGCTGAGCACCCGAAGCAGAGCCCCAAACCTGAAACAAACGTCACTCAGGGAGGCTTTATCGGGTAAGATATTTCACCAAGCTTATTATAATTCTTATATATATAGTGCTTGAATATAAATTCAAGTGTCTGTAAAGAACACTCGGCAATTAAAAGCATTCTTGTGAAGCCCCACAAAACACCGTAAAACAAGGCCTTTTAGGGTAACCACAACCCTTCAGTTATTAGCATCACCATCGCGATAGCAGTATCGCGCGTTCCTCCTCTCTCCTTTGCGACATTTCGCCTCCAACATGGGAGGTGAAACATCGAGGGACAGGGGGGAACGCTCGCCACAGTAATCCCGAAAGAGCAGCTCTTAAGAGCAATTCTCATACAATCGAGCCGTGAAAACCTACATCAACACATTAACACCATCATCATTGCCCTCAACACAGTGCCGCGTCTGCTGCTCATGCAGACACTGCGACATCACCACCACCGCCACCACCGCAGTCGTCGTCACAGCTGTAGAGATAGCCTACCGCACGCCCATGCAATGCCCCAAATCATAAATTGGAACGAGTTTGGCAACTGAACGGGCGTCAAAACAAAGACAACTCTGACACCGATGAATGACTGAAGGGCGCATCGATCGGGAAGTCAAATGGGTTGACGAAGCGAACGCCAATTGGCAATGTGCCGAGCTCGCTTACCACCTGTCTTTTAATCTAGTATTATTTTTCCGCGAATACGGCCCCAGTGTGAATGTCCGTGCTACATTGGGACTGGCAGAGCCGCGTTGCGATGTTTCCACTAAGTCCGATGTGGTGGTCACGCCCCATGCTGCTAGCGAGCACCTATTACAGTCAGTTGCAATATACACAGACGACGCTCAGGTCGTGCTGCCCACAATTCTCTGTAGCAGTACACGATTACCGAGGGAGACCGACCGCCAATCGGTCGCCCTCGTTCTCGGTCGCGTTTAGCCTGGAGATTGGTACCCTCTCCGCTGAACCGGTGAGCGTGGGGTCAAGGTCCGATTCCCACTAAAGAGTGGCGGCGAATTCGCCACCGGGCATCGGTTAACAAAACGTGGCGTGTGGCACGTTTTAGCCGGTGGTGGTGATGCCGCAGAAAACCCGGACCGAGACGGCGGCACAAAAATGGCCGACTGCCGGCGAGCGGTGATGCCGTCACAGGGTGTCACACAGCACCGGCCGCCGGGCGGCCCCAGCGGAGAGCAAACCCAGCGGGGAGCGAACCCGGGCCGACAGGCTCCACGAGGGCCTCACCAAGAGGCTAGGAGGAGACCTCGTACCCCGGCTCGGCGAGACGGTGCAGCTTGCGTAGAAGGTCCCCGTGTCTCCTCCGGTCGTCCAACCGGTCGCGCCCAGCATCCCGACCATTCACCCCGTATTCACCCGCTCCTCATCCCCTCCAGACTGTGCCCGCTCAGTCGTTCCCGCGACTTATCCCCCGGGGTCGCCCCCCCATCCCCCGGGGGGCCGCCCCCCGCCGCTAGTCGTCGCCGTGCCGCCACTTCTGCGAGTGCTCACGGCGCGCGTCAGGCTGGATCTGGTTGCGCATGCCGCCCAGCACGTTGGCGGTGGCCTCGCTCGCCACGATCAGCGGCTTGACGACGGTGGGCGGGATCTGGCGTAGCACGCCGCCCACGGCGCCCGTCACGCCCTTCTGCTCGTGCTCACGGGCGCACACCTGGTAGAGCGTCTGCGCCGTGTCCGTCACGCCCTGCGCCCACGCACACACGGGGATGCCGCGCGGACAGCGTCAACGCGCTCGAGGGCGGCGGTCTCCAAACTTATCGCACGCAAGGTCACGCGTGGAATCTAAACGCATAACACAGGAACGACTCTGAAAAATTCAAGCTTTGACGGCGGCTTCAGAAAACGCTATCGACATCAGACGTCAGAACGCTTTACACGCTCGGAACAAGGTCGCCCGTAGGGTAGGTACTCTGTTATTCAACCAGAATAGACCCAGAAGAGGTTCAGATACAAGTTGTTTAGGACTGCTACCCTGAATAGGAATAGCACCCACGTTGGGGGGTTCATAGCAAACACGCACGCACGCACGCACGCACACACACGCACACCTCCCGCACGACGTCGTAGGCCTTGGCGACGCCCTCGCGCAGGTCTGCAGGCGGCTGTGCGACGCGGTGCTGCGGGAACGCGGGGGCGCCCGCGATGGGCCTGCGCGCCACGCTGGGGCCCGGCGACAGCATGTCGTAGGCCGTCTCGGCGGCCGCCTGTGCCACGCGCGTCGGCAGAGGCCACACGGCGGAGACACCGTCATCGCCAACAACACACACGCAGAACGAGCACCGTCACCACAACACAAACACAGAACAAAACCGCTGACGGGATTGTACGTGGGAGACTGCGTGTATACATGCGACTCAGCCTCAAGTGAGTACCCAGTGTGATGTGTAAACATTGCCACTAGAGAGACAAAGGCGTCCGGGCGTGGTGCTGGTCACCCACCTCCTCGTGTGCCGTGTCGACCTTCACAGGTGCTCGCTCACGGCACTTGACCCTACAGTGTGTTAAGGCTAAACGAGGAATCTTTGTCTTTCTATGTCTGTTTACACGTATTAAAGTATCCATGTGTACACATTACGGAGTATAGGTGGTGCATATGCTCAACATCGGGCAATCAACCCATGACACCTGGGTCTGTCCCCGTGACCTCCTACCAGCGAGCCTTCGACAATTCACGTGGTCTCAAGGTGCATATGGCCTGGCACAAGCGCCGTGGTGACGTCACCACCACTTAGTGGCGAATGGTGGTTGTTGTTATCGGCGGGCGCAGACCTGGTCCGAGGGCGATGTGCGGGGTGGCGTGTGTGTTGTTGTTGTTGCTGCTGTGTCAGAATGTGCGTGCGTGCGTGCCTGCACGGTCTGCACGAGGCGGTTGGTGAGCTCCAGGGCGGCCATGGCGGTGGAGGTGCCGAAGGAGGCGGCTCCGCGCTGGATCCCGCGCACGATGCGCCCGTCCTTGCGGTACTGCTCGATGGGCAGCCACACCAAGTCCTTCATGCCCTGCACTGCTCTCCGCCGAGCGCACACCACACCGCCATGGCACACACCGCCATGGCACACACGCCCCACCACGGCATGCACCGCCACAGGACGCACCGCCACGGCACACACACCGCCACACCACACACACCGCTGTAACATGCACTGTGGTAACGAAGATCCCCAGTATAGCCTTTTAACAGAATGCAAGGAAGAGGTGGGCAATAGAGGGCCCGTATACGATTTCTGTCAAGCCCCGAGATCTGACCACACTCGGCCCTCTTCGTCTCCCGAGTGGCAATGTTTACACACCGCGCCAGACACTCATTTGAGACTGAGTCGATCTTGGCGAGGCCGAGGGCTGGTTCAGAAAACCATCACTGTTTTTGACCGTGAGCAGGAATCAAACTTGTGTCGCCTTGTTCGTAGCACAGCGTGGTAAGCACATGCTATACGGTGGATCTCCGTCTTGTATGAGTGTGTATCACTTGACCCTACAGTATGTTAAGGCTATACGGGGGATCTTTGTCTTTGTTGTATATGAGTGTATGCGTGCGTGTGTGCAGCGGTAGCCCAGTGGTTAGCGCACTGGGCTACGAATCTGGCGACCCGAGTTCGAATCCCGCTCACGGCCAACACCAATGACGATTTTCTGAACCGGTCCTGGGCCTCCCCTAGGTCGACTCAGCCTCAAATGAGTACCTAGTGGGGTGTGTAAACATCGCCACTAGGGAGACAAAGGCGGCCGGGCGTGGTGTTGGTCACCCACCCCCTCGTGTGCCGTGTCGACCTTCATAGGTGCTCGCTAACTGCACTTGCCCCAACAGTCTGTTAAGGCTATACGGGGGATCTTTGTTATCTTTGTTTGCATGTATGAGTGTGCGCTTGGCCTGGTGCCGTGGAGACGTCACTGCCACTTAGTGGCGAATGGCGGTTGTTGTTATTGTTGCGTATGAGTGTGTACGTGTGTGTACGTGTGCATATGTGCGTGTGTCTCACCCAGCTGCACGAGTGAGTGCATGGGCCCCACGCCCCCCAGGATGCCGGGCAGCTGGTTCTTGCGGATGTCGTTGACCCATTCACTCACTGCGTAGGCGACCAGACGCTCCACACCCAGCAGCCTACAAAGACAAGTCCCCCGTATAGCCTTAACAGACTGTAGGGTCAAGTGCTGTTAGCAAGCACCTACGGAGGTCGACACGGTACCACGTCCAGCTGCCTTTCTCTCCCTATTGGCGATATTTACACACCACACCAGGTACTCTATTGAGACTGGGTCGACCTAGGGAAGCCCTAGGACCAGTTCCCAAAATAATCGCTGGCGTTACCCCGTGAGCGGGAATTGAACTCGGGTCCCTGAGGTCGCAGCGCGGAGCGCTAACCGCTTCACTACCACTCGCCACTGTGCCACCAAAGATAAAAAGATCCCCGTTATAGCCTTAACAGACTGTTGGGGCAAGTGCCGTTAGCGAGCACCTATGAAGGTCGACACGGCACACGAGGGGGTGGGTGACCAGCACCACGCCCGGCCGCCTTTGTCTCCCTAGTGGCGATGTTTTTCACACCGCACTAGGTACTCATTTGAGGCTGAGTCGACCTAGGGGAGGCCCAGGATCGGTTTCAGAAAATCGTCACTGGTGTTGTCCGTGAGCGGGATTCGAACTCGGGTCGCCAGATTCGTAGCCCAGTGCGCTAACCACTGGGCTACCGCCCCCCACACATACAGTTTCGTGAACTGCCAGTTCTGAAACCTGCTGGGCTGAAAACACTCGGCAAAGCGGATTACCAAAAACCCGATCGAGTGGCCCAAAAGTCAGCGTGGCTTCCTCGTACGACTCAAACACATTACCCCGTGAATCCGCTCAACGGTTTGGCCACGAGTGCAGCGGGGCACCTGTGTTACCCGCGCCGTGCTTTACCCGCGCCATACGTTACCCGCGCAGTGTTTTACCCGTGCCGGTAGCAGAGCTGTTTGAGCTTCAACTCCGAGTTGTTGAGCTGCGCAAGGCCGATCAGAATTCCCGCAAACGTACCCTGCGTACCGCACACGCACGCACGCACACATGCGGTGACACGCCAACAAGCACAGAGAAACACACCGCATCATAACAACTTCGATGCAAAACTTGGTAAGGGGTGCACTGTCAAGGGTAATTGGTGAATGTGGCTTCAGAGAAAGAAATGGGAAGGTTTTAATAAATTCGACGCCAGCAAGAGGCGCAAAAGTGAAACACCATCTAGAAAAATGGAGCAAGTGATTGTATGCGTGTATGTCCGGAGCCGTTTGTGATCCAATCTCCTGGTGTCGGCGGCGCGGTGATGATGCGGCCGCGTGCCCCGTACCTGCTCCATCGTGACGTGCTTGCCGTGGTAATCGAGGCGAATCAACACCTCTGACGTGAAGCGAAACTCCCTGCAGCACAAACACACAAACACAAAGATCCCCCGCAGAGCCTTAACACGCTGTACAGTTAAAGATTGTTAGCGAGTACAGCCTATGAAGGGAAGCGAGGCACACGAGGGGTGGGTGACCAGGACCACGCATGGCCGTCTTTGTCTCCCTAGTGGCAATGTTTACACATTGCACCAGGTAGTCATTTGAGGCTTAGTCGACCTAGGAGAGGCCCAGGACCAGCTCAGAAAATCGTCACTGGTATTGGCGGCGAGCAGGAATCGAACTCTGGTTGCTGGCTTTGTAATGCAGTGTAATAACCTCTACACTACTGCTCCACACACACACATGGCCACACAGGCACATGGCCACACAGGCAGGTGGACACACCGCCACACGGACACACACACACCTAACCTTAAACTCAACCGCTCAGTGTCGTCGACGGAAAATCCATTCCAGCCACTCAGTTCTCAACACACCCTGACCCCTGACGACTCATTCGGCCGCCCAGCCCAAGCCCTCTCGCCCCCCCCTCCGCGGACCTGAAGAAGATGGGAAGCTCTCCGGGGGCGGCCCCCCCACCGTCGCCGGGCGTGCCGTCCGAGGGGGGCCCCCCGCCGGGGGGGCCCAGGGCGGGGGTGTCCGTGAGCGGCGTGGGAGCCAGCGGCGCGGAGGGGGGGGGCGGCGCGGGCGCCGGGTACGTCATGACGGGCGCCGGCTGCGACGGGTG
>JAZEWU010000019.1:328523-345696 GCA_036362915.1 Geotria australis | reverse complement strand
ACCTGTTAGTCTACAGAGAGGGAGGGAGCAACGCTCGAGGCATCACTGAGAAACTAAGCCGCTGAGTGAAGCAACTGTTGTCTATTGAATACCGCACGGTGGGGTGGGGGGGTGGCGCAGAGTGTAATGAGAAAGGGGGCCGCACTTGGGGTGGAAGCAATGAGCTTCCAATTTCGCCAAGGTGTGTAGGTGCTGCTTGCTAACAAGAGAACATTGTGGGACAAGGGGTAGCACAGTTCCCAGAGAAACAGCTCGGGATGAACAGTGAACAAGGGACGTGCACAGACGTATCGTCAGACAGTGAGACACACTAACAGGTGGTCAGACACAGAGACGGCTGGACAGAGAAACCGCAGCGGCCCCGTCACCTGGTCGATGTTGAGACGCAGCGGCATGAGGGAGACGCGCAGGCAGCACTCCTGCGTGGCGAGGCCGCTCTCCGGGCGCAGGTGGAGAGCTTTCAGCGTCAGCTGCGCTCACGAGACACAGACATCCCGCGCGGAGCCTTCACCACACGGTGCGGACGAATGAGCGAGCGGACGGGTGAGCGAATAGTTGACTGGAAGGGTGAGTGGACGGTTGAGTGAATGAATGGTTGTGTGGTCGGGCAAGTTAAACGGTTGCCCTGACGACCGAGTGGATGAGCGATCGTCGAGTGGACGGGCGAGTGAATCGTCGAGCGGACGGGCGAGTGACCGACCGAGTGGACGAGTCGGTGAATGTTTGATTGGACGGCCGCGAGGGCGGGCGGGACGGTGGAGGGGGGCGCACCATGTTGGCGTGCGTCTTGCGCGGCATCTTCTCGCTGGTGTACAGGTAGAGGAACTTGTTGATCTGCGAGGAGGCGAGGCGGTCGCGGACCTCCAGGTCCTGAACGATGAACACCTGGCGAGACACGGGCTGGTCCGGCGCTCCCGACGCGGGGCAGCCGCAGCCGCCGGCGCCGGCGGCGACTCCTCCGCCGTCGCCGCTCGGCTGCTGGGCGCCACACAGCGGCTCCGAGTACACCTCGTGCTGGAATCGAACCTGTTTCGGATTCGTTCGGGGGCAGAGGGGCGGCACGGGGGAGGGCAGACGGACGCGACGCCGCGTCACGGGCAGCAGGAGGCCCTGCCGATGGCGGCGGAGCGAGCGCTGAGGGAGCGACACGCTAGGAGCGGCTCTACCCAGAGGACGTTCATAATGGTCGTGTCAGAGGTGGGGGGTGGAGGGGGCCGTGTGTGTACAGCCCACAGCAACTCCAGTTCGATTCCCGCTCACGGACAACACCAGTCACGATTTGCTGAACCGGTCCTGGGTAACTGGTGCGGTGTGTAAACGTCGCCACTAGTAAGACGAAGGGGGCCGAGCGTGGTGCTGGCGACCCACCCCCTCGTGTGCCGTTAACAGCACTCGCCACAACAGTCTGTTAAGGCTATAGGGGAGAGCTCTGTCTTTGGGCATGGCTATTCCCGGTCTTAATAGATGCTTGATAATAGCACTAGCGTGTCCACTGCACGTCAGTGTGTGAGCGCTGGTTTCTCAGCTGCCCCGGTTTACGGTGCGATTGCTTGTCTCCTTACAATCCATCATCAATAGCACTCGACCCTAGAGCGTGTCGAGGCTATTACGGGGGATCATTATCTTTGCGTGTGAGGGGCTGGGTGGGGGGCGGGGGAGGCGCGGGGGGGTCACTCGCCTTGTTGAGCTGCACCTCCACGAGCACGTCGTGGTTGCGAGCGGGGCCCCCGTGCGTCTGCCACGACGAGCGGGGGGGCTTGGACCCCGAGGGGGCGCGGTGGGGGGACCCCCGTGGGCTCGGCACGCCGCCCCCCGTCTTGTGTCTAGGCGGGGCGGGGGGCAGGCGCAGAGCGAGAGAGTGACGGAGCTCCCCCCGCGAGATCTCCCACTGAGACAGCCCCCCTCTCATCCCAATCCACCCACGCTCCAGGCCCCCCACATGTAATAATGGGCGATGTTTTGGGCAATTGCACTTCTCACCCGACAAAGTCATGTTCATTGCAGTTTTATACCATTTGTTTTTGTCAAAACATCGTTCTTTTTGCGGTTAATTTGGCAACTCGGGAACCTTTCGCGATGTTTCCCACAAGCCATTAATACCGGCTCAGTATCCGCGGAATCACACTCGGCGCGAATTTCAGCGACATGCCCCCGCGACCCGCGAGGGTTCGCTGTCTCCTCCCTTGCGGCGCCTGTGCGGGTGTGCGTGGGTGTGTGCGGGTGTGCGCGCGCGGCCCACCCGAAGGGGTGCCCCGTGGTGGCGTAGGATAGCGCGGGCCCGAAGTCGCGTCCGCCGTAGAGGTGCCACGTGACGGAGACCTCGCGCAGCGTGTACCGCGCCAGCGGCGCCGGGAAGCGCGCCGGCGGTCGCAGGACGTCGGCGCGGCCCAGCGGCCGCGAGAAGTGCTCGTCGCGCAGCTCGATGGCGCCCTCCACGAGACGCTTCACCACGGGCTCGCCGTCGCGCGCCTGCGACCCGCAGTCACGCGCGCAACGGCGGCAACGGTTTTGTTTACGGAGTTGTGTCGATGCAGATTTTCATGGCGCGATGCGCGAGACGATGCTCGTTTGACGCTCAATCGACCTAGGGGAGGCCCGGGACCTGTTCAGAAAATCGTCACTGGTGTTGGCCGTGAGCAGGGATTTGAACTCGGGTCGCTGGGTTTGTAGGCAAGCACGCTAACCACTGAGCTACTGCTCCCCACAAGTGTACGCACGGGATTAAATCTGAAAACCTGGCGAAAATCCATGCACCCGCGAGACTTACATTCATCTTGCTGTACCGCCGTCCTGTGGCCACCTTGAAAACTAGCGAGTCGGACGCCTCACTGAACAATCTTCTCTGCAATCCACCAACCCCACCTCGTTGGCACTGGGCCATCGCCGTTGCCCACCGCATCCACCCAAACCAGGTCGACCGAGACGCGCCCGCATCGCTCCGTACCGGAATACCGATCCCCGGCGCCTCCAGGATGCAGAACTCATCGTCGTCCGGGACGTCGTCATCGTCGTCACCGTCGTCACCGTCTCCGTCGCCGCCGCCACCATCTTCGTCTCTGCCACCGGCTCCGTCTCCGCCCTTCTCCCTCCTGGCGCCACCGCCACCGCCACCGCCACCGCGCCCAGTTTCCGGCGCGGTGGCGACCGCGGTGGGCGGCCGAGCCCTGGCGCGAGGGGGCGGCACGGGCGACGCGGAGGACGACGAGCAGCACGAGGACGACGACGACGACGGCGACGTGGCGGTCGCCACCCCGCCGCCCCCGGTCTGCACCGGTGACCCCGACCCGAGCGCGAACCCGGGCGCGGGCGCGGGAGGGGCGAGCCCGGTGCGTCGATCGAGCGGGGTTTTCTTGTGCGGCCGCGCGAGCGACGGTCGGCCCGCCGGGCCCGCGGCGCCGCCCCCGGCCCGCGAGGCCGTCGAGCCGTTCTCATCGGGGAAGAGGAAGAGGTCCGACACGGGCTCCTCGCTCGACGCGGGTCGCGTCGCGTCGTCGAAGCCTGCGCGGGGACGGGGAGGACACCAAGACAGAGAGATGAGCGGACAAACGGGAGGAGAGACGTGATGAGAGATACGCAAGGAAAGAGATGTGAGGGGAGATGCAGAGAAAGCCACATAGAGAGACATGAGACAGAGACACAGGGAGAGACATTAGACACAGGGAGAGACATTAGACACAGGGAGAGACATGAGATGGACAGACAGGGGAGGAGTGAGACATGAGTAGACACACAAAGGAAAGAGAAGGGCAATGAGACAGCCATGGAGAGAGATTTGGAGGTCCGTGTCAATAGAACCTCCCGCGACCTCCAAATACTCTACGCGACCCCCGTGACCCGGCGTTTGAGAAGCGCCTGCGTATTTAAACATCTTCTGTATGAAGGCGGCGTGCGTCGGTGGCGACGGCGGCGCTTCAAGCACGTGCGCACCGTTGGTGTGGACGCTGGGCGGCGACCCCGCCGGCTCCGCCTCCTCCATGGCGTCCACCATGAGGTCGCTGAGCGAGGCGCGGTCGGTGTCCGGCGCAGCAACGCTCGGCGCCGCGACGGGGCTGTGGCCGTCGAGCTGCGCACGCGAGCAGGAGGTGAGCACACACGCCGACACGGAGACACGGGGAGTCGGTTTCCATCAGAGACTCGTATGAGCGTCTGTTGTCAAGGGACCTCAACGGACAGCGGTCTGACGGTTTGCTGCGATCATTGTGTAGCCTCTCGTTGTTGAATCCAATTAAAATAAATATTACAATTTAGAACGCGTGGCACTGGATTCGTTAAATGGCGAAGGTATTCGTTCGAAGAGACACCCGGTTGCCCGGCGCCTACCCACCAGGCATCCAATATATTTCGATGTTACTGTCCAATTAACCTAAGAACCCGGTGGAAACCCAGGCAGAACAGGCAGAGAACACACAAGCTCCACACAGAAAGGTCTCAAGGCGGGAAATGAACTGCCTTGGGAAGGACCTTCTTTCTGTGAGAAGGCCACGTGCACCGTGGTGTGCCAGGCCAGGTGCACCTTGAGGCCATGTGAAATGTTGAAGGCTCACTGACAGGAGGTCACGGGACAGACCCAGGTTCCATGGGCTGACTGCCCGAGATGACTGGCAGATGCACCGCATCTGCTCCCGACTGTGCCAACTAGCTGAGCTTTGACCTCCCGGCGCTCGGCTCGTTGCTGTGAGCGTCGCTCCTCCTCCCTCCGCTATTGCTGGAGGGCGACCGCCTCCGACTGCCCAGTAGCGCCCTTAACGAACCTCTTACACAGAGGCTGGTGTCGGCACCACTTCCCACACACGCACGCCCACAGACACGCACGCACGCTGGAGGGTGCCCGCTCGGGGGGGTCGTCCGGCCGCTGGGGGGGCGCGAGGTCCCCGTCGCCGGCAAAATACTGGATGAGCCTCATGAGGGCCGCGCACGAGTCGGCGCACGTGCGCACGTGGATGATGTCGTTGGAGCAGCACAGCTCAAACTTGGGCTGCGTCTGCAAAGACAACCATCCACCCGCATAGCCTTAATAGTCTGTCGGGGCAAGTGCTGTTAGCGAGCAGCATCTGTGAAGGCAGGAACAGCACACGAGGCGGTGAGCGGCCAGCACCACGCTCCGCCGCCTTCGTCTCCCTAGCGGCGATGTTTACGCACCGCACCTGGTACTCATTTGAGGCCGAGTCGCCCTAAGGGAGGCCCGGGATCGGTTGAGATAATCGTCACCGACGTTGGCCGTAGCCGAGAATCGCACTCAGGTCGCTGGGTTCGTAGCGAGGTGCGCTAACAGCGGCACTGACGCTCCCCACACGTGTGGTGCACCCATCAATAGCGGTGGGCGGACAGAGGCTGGGGATTTAATAAACGTGGCCATGAAGTTGATCTGGCAATCTCTGGCTTGCAAGTTCAGCGCGCTAACCAAAGCACCGCGGCGGCAACGCAGAGAAACGTGCTTCAGCACGTTCATCGCAAAACGATCAACATCGTCACCGGACTACGACACATTGGAAATACCGAACAGGGGCTCGGCGACGTCACGTAATAACGGTACTAAACGAGAGGACTGATCCAGCTCCCTGTGAGCAGCGCTCCGTAGCGGCGCTGCACACGATCGCTCGTAGATCACGGAGACCCCGCGCTGCTCGCACAAACCATGGCGGTGGCGGTGGCGGCGGCGGCGTCCTTGGCGGCGCTCCACGTGGTGATCTGCAGCTGCAGGAGGCCCATGTCCAGCACGCACACGTAGTCTGGGGCGCGGGACAGGGGCGCCGCTCGTTACGTCGCTCCCACCCCGCGCCGGGGCAAGCGGCCGATGTCTCAGTCAGACAGTGTGTGTAAAAAGACGCGAGGTTTTACCCTGTCTGGCAATAATAGAAGTGTTAAGATCATAAAACACCACATAGACACCTTTCACAAAGTGTCAAGTTTTCAAAAAGCTACAGATGCTTGCGGCAAAACATGCAAACAAAATGGTTTGATAATGTACGCTTCTCCGTTTACTCTTTCTGAGGTCCACGGTGGGAGCGTTGACCTTCTCCGAGAGATAAAGCGCCGAGTCGTCGATGATGAACCTGCGGGGAGCAACGGAGATATCGGCCACGTGGCGCCGGGCGCCAGTGTTAGATTTCACTCGCTCGCTGGGCGACATTGCTGCCCCTGCATCGTCGCACGGCTAGTCGTACATGCGAGATGTCCAACACAAGCTATTAATGATGAGAGAAATACATTTCCTTGCAATCCTTTAACATTAACCTCCCGATAAATCATATCCTCATCGCGGTGGAGGGGTTTGCACGTTACAATAAACCCCAGAGCTATGTCGCCTATAGTCCAGGTCTAACAGGGTCTCCCTTAGCGAACAAGTCTCGGCGGAGGTTCCAGACAAATATTTATCCGAAGACCCCCCGACTAAAGGGGGCTGGTGTCAGGAAGGGCATCCGGGACACCGGCCGTTTAAGGGGGAAACAACAATAACTGGAACCACGCTGGAGTCCGCTCTCCTCCGTTTACGAGGTGCGACCGCCTGCTCGACGGACCAAGCGAGCGAGCAGGAGTTTGTAACACGCCGCGACGGAGCTGACTTCAACTCGGGATATTTCCGTTTACAGAACAAAATCTCAACCCCCACATGACGTCGATTGATAATGCTTTGATAACAAAATAAAATAACAGCGAGATGCATCTGTGTTAGGTCTTGCTTTAAATGGACGAGTGGAGGCAGAGCGAGAGGCTGGGGGGAAGAGCAGAGAGAGGCAGAGAGACGAGAGTGAGTGACAGAGGGAGAGTGGATTGGGCAGAGTGAGGAAGGGAAGACGGAGAGGAGAGTGAGAGACAGGACGAGTGAGGCAGGAGGAGAGGGGGAGCAGAGACGGGGGCGGGGGGAGGTGAAGACCAAGTTTGAGAGGGTTACCGTAGTAACGAGGTAGATGTGTCGACGATGATGTTGCTGGACACGCTGAACGTTTCGGCCGTGATCATCGCCCGCAGGGGGAGGTACTGCGGCCTGTGTTGGGAAAAGCAAATCGACAACAACAACAACTGCCATTCGCCACTAAGTGGTGGTGACGTCACTACGGCCCTTGTGCCAGGCTAGGTGCACGGCACACAAAGGTGTGAGTGTCCAGCACGATGCCCGGTCACTTTTGTCTCCCTCGTGGTGATGGTTACACACCGCACTAGGGACTCATATCAGACTGAGTCGCCTAGGGGAGGCCTCGGACCGGTTGAGAAAATCATCACTGGTGTTGGCCTTGAGCGGGAATCAGACTCGGGTTGCCGGGATCGCAGTGCAGCGTAGTGCTAACCGCGACACCGAGACCCGCGCACCGCTCACGCTCCGACTGAGACCGAGAGGGGGCGCCTTGCACCTGTAGTCGACGGCGCAGCTCCAGAGGTGCGCGTGCAGAATGGTGATGACGTTGGGCGCCGAGTAGCCGAGCACCGTCTCGTCGCGCACGTCCAGGAAGTCCAGCACCTGCTCCGCGCACAGCGCCCGCTCGAGTCGCCCGGCAGACGAAACCTGAACACTGTTTCAGCTTTAAAATGCCACTTTTACCCTACCATCGACCCTCTTAAGCACTCCTCCACCTTTATCTTGACGTTAGAAGAACGCGCTACACGCTTGGAACCAGATCTCCTGGAGGGCGGGTACTCTGCTAGCGGCTCTAATGCACTATCTGCATGTGGGAGCGTGTGTGTGTGAGCGATCGCACCTGCTCGTGCCAGCTCTGGCCGGCAAGCGACGGACGGTACCGCAGCGTGGCTCCACGTAGCCCCACGGCGACCAGGAACTCCTGGACACACCGTCATCAGTGACATCATCATGAGCATTAGCATCGTCAACACAACCCTCGTTTACATTAACACCATCAACAACGACAACTGTAATTTGCCACTGAGCGGCGGTGACGTCACTACGGCGCTGGTGCCAGGCGATCAACGCCATCATCATGGACATTGTCATCATCGGCATCATCATGAACATTGGGATCATCATCAACATCATCATCACCATTATAATCATTACCAGTACAATCATTGTCATCGCCGTTCTTTCGGATTAGCAGTGCCGAGTGTTCCCTCCTCTCTCCTTCACGACGTATCGCCTTCCACGTTGGAGGCATCATTAGGCGTTCTGAATTCAGAATGCATGATGATGTGAAGCGTCGCGAAGTTAAGAGAAGGAAAACTCACCACGGCTATTCCGAAAGAACAGCTACGGAGAACAATTCTCACACGTCGAGCCGTGAATACCTACATAATATTCTTGTAGTTATTAAAACCACTACCATCTTTATCATCGCTTTGTGACCCTCGGGTGAAAGGCGCTATATAAATTTATATTATTATTATTATTATCATAACCATCATCATCATCACAACTGTTAATCGACACGGCCGGCACCTTCAGCTTCTCCATGTTGGGGTCGGCGCTGATCTTGATGGCGAGTGCCAGCATGTTCAGCGAGTCTCCGCCAGTGCCCACGGGCCCTGTGGCTCGCCCCAACACCCCCTCCTCCGAGCGGTAGATGGTTTGCTCCATGCCTGGAGGCGGGGAGCGCGTGGCCGCTTCCATTCTTCCGCGGGGGGGGTGCTGGGCGTCCTCTACGCTGGCTGGGAAGGGGGAACGGGAAGACGCAAGCGCAACAACAAATAAATGCGATTATCTACATAGAAAAGTTGTTGCATACACGTGTATATCCACACTGAGCGTACCGGGTTTGAATCGTTCATAATCTTAAGTTTTATCTGCACAACACCAAGGCTTTTTTATGTCTTGTTCAACTTTACTTCCCGCTTATTAATTACACTTGTGAAACTTCGGGGAGCCAGCAGCAATATTCCCTAAAGAATACGAGGAAGAAATCCAGGTGAAAGCAGTCACGTCAACTGAAAACGTCACCAACAAGAGACGTCGCCAGAACATGTCACACGCTTGGAACAAGATCGCCCGTACAGCGGGTACTCTGCTAGTTTTAACAACCATAGCGGGGGTCAAGGTAGAAGCGTTCACGTCGCGATCCCTGTCAGGTAATACTTGGTATTGCCTGCGAATTCTACCAAACACTTCGAGGCCGAGCTCCCCAATCCAGAAGCTGACCATCGCGCTTCGAAGAATCGCAAAGAAGAAGAAGAACAACCATAGCAGTCTGCAGGAGAAAGTCGACCCTCTGGCTGCACTTTGACCTCGTGGCCTTACGACCGTGAGCCTGGCGCTTTTCACGCCGACCGGCACGTGGTCCGTGGGTGAGTGAGGAGTGGGTGACGAGGCGAGGGGGGGGGGCGGCAGTACCGCGGTGGTGCAGGCCGATGCGGTTGGCCTGCATGCACACGTAGCGCAGGTCGGGCCGGCCGCCGTGCTGCACCACGCTGAACACGCTGGCGCCCTCCGCGTCCACGCACACCTCGCCGTGCCGGCCGCTCGCCACGCGGCCCTCCTCATCCTGGGGGACAAGCGGCGCGCCGTACACAAACTATACACGACAACAGCAACAAGAGCCACATTCGCCACTAAGTGGCGGTGATAATAATAATAATAATAGCATTTATATAGCGACTTTCACCCGAGGGTCACAAAGCGCTGCACAAAGCTGCAGAGAGAACGACATGTCAACAACGACAGAGCACGGAAAATCAGCAACACATTTTTTCATTAGTATTATTTATTTATTTTTTATAATCCGAGCTGTGGAGAGAACGGCACAACAACAACGGGGAGACAGAAAACTGAGAGTCAAGCGATAGCAACGAATTATAAGACAAAGGACAAAAGAAAATGCAACAGGGAAACTAATAATAATTCTACAACAAGCAAGGAGGGAACAAATGTCCCCTAGCAGACACAGATCGGAAGAGAGAGAGAGAGAGCCAACATCTCGGCACGGCACCGATAACCCACTCCAACAATCCAAGCCAGAGGAAGGAACGAATGTCAGGTGAACCTTGAAGGCAGGCCAGGTGCACCTTGACGTGTCGAAAGCTCGGGACAGACCAAGATGCCACGGGCTAACTGACGGCTGAGGCACCACCTGTGCTCCCTACCGTGCCAACACATCCACGTACATACCAACCACGGTGGTTGTGCCAGGCCATTTGCACCGAGGCCATGTGACGCGTCGAAGGCTCGCTGATAGGAGGTCACAGGACAGACCCAGGTGTCATGGGCTGCCTGACCTAGATGACTGGCAGATGCACCCCCTGTGCTCCCTACTGTGCCAACTCGCTGTGTTTATATCGCCCGGCGCTCTGCCTACTGTGCCAAATCGCTGTTATGAGCGTAGCTCCTCTGCCCTGCGTTGTTGCTGGAGGGCGACTGCCTCCAACTGCCCAGTCGCGTCCTTCACGACCCTTCTCCACAGAGGTCAATCTTGACACCGCTGGTACCACCGGTCTTCAGCAAGTCCACTCAGCTCCAGGTCCTCCTGTGCCACATCAGTCCCCCTAATCTCGAGCCCGTGCCGCGCCCGTTAAGCCCCCTCTACGTACACACACACGCGCGCAAGCGCACGCGTGCCCACCTTGGTGGCGGTGTGCGCCGTGACGCGCCCGCGCCCGATGTTGACGAGCATGGCGAACAGACTCTGCTTGCGGCGACCGCCGCCACCACCGCCGCCTCCTCCACCTCCTGCTCCTCCCCCGGCATCGGCCTGGCCCAGGCCGCCCGCCCTCTTCCGCTGCAGGTAACGCACCGCGCCCTCGCCCCCCTCCACAAACCCCCCCGGGTCATCGTCGTCCTCGGAGCACGACTCCGAGTCGCCTGTGGGAGGAGCGCGGGAGACGCCTGTTAGGCGACTCGCCGGCCAGCGGCTCCACGGGTGTGTGCGCGTGTAAGGGGCAATGTGTGTTCCGGGGTGTCGTCTGTGTGCGCGTACCAGAGTGCTTCTTCTTCTTCATTTCGATTCTTCGAAGTGTAATGGTTATATGACGTTGTCTTTCAGCTCCTTAGCTTCGAAGTGTTTGGTAGAATTTGCAAGTAATACCAAATATTACTTGACAGGGATCGCGACGTGAACGCTTCTACCTTGATCCCACCAGAGTGCTGTATGCGTGCGAGTGTGTGCGTGCGCTGAGCGTGTGGGCGAGCGGTGGCGTGACGGTTAGTGCGCTGCGCTACGAACCCGGCGATCCAAGTTCGATTGCTGCTCGCGGCCAACACCGGTGACGATTTTCCTAACTGAACTGGTTCTGGGCTTCCCCTAAGTCGACTCAGCCTCAAACGAGTATCTGGTGCAGTGTGTAAACATCACCACTAGGAAGAGAAAGGTGGCCGGGTGTGGTGCTGGCCACACACCCCCTCGTGTGCTGTGCTGGCCTTTATTGATGGTTTCACATTAACAAAACGTTCTCTGGAACGGATTAATATCGTAAAGCGAGGGAGCGCCGAACGCGTTTGAGCCTAGCTGGCTGTGTCGCTGTTAGCGCGAGCCCCGGCGCTGGTGCCGCGGCCTGGGCGGGGGCAGTACCGTCGTGCATGCCCGACTTGCAGAGCTGGAAATCGTCGTGGTTGAAGGAGGCTCTGATGAGCTGGCTGGCCACCGACAGGCCAGTGGGGCCGCCTCCGCCGCCGCCGGGCCCCAGCACCGCGCTCTCCACCGTCTCCAACGGCAGTGGCGCCGCCGGCTCCCACAGCAGCAGGTTGTTGTTGATGCTGGTGACAAACACGGGGGGCACGGGGTCACAGGAACGCACGTGGGCACGTGGACACGTGGGCACAGGGGCACGTGGGCACAGGGGCACGTGGGAAACAAGGAGAAATGGGCACAGGGGCACACGGGACACAGCTACGTGGACACTGGATCACAGGGACACACGGCCACAGGGACACAGGGACACCAGGACACACGGGAATAGGGGCACAGGGAAACATAAACACACGGGCACATGGGCACGTGGACACATGGAGATGTGAATACAGGCACAAGGACACACCGGCACATCTACAACGCGGACACCGTGTGTTGTGCCGCTCGCTGCGTCGAGCCGCACTGCGTCCCCACCGGTTGTAGAGGCGCTCGTAGAACGCCTTGCTGGGCAGCATCACGTTGAGGTTGGGCAGCGTGAGCTCCAGCACGAAGTGAGAGTCGCCCGTCGCCTTCTCCTGAAACTCCAGCATTTCGCCGGCGTCCCCCGGCATCACCATCTGGCACGCGTGGGAAACACAGGCCCAGGTAATAAGAATAACAATAATAACCAACCGTTGAGCGGTGTAGCTGTTTTTAACATTTGTCCAACGGGAGAGGATAAGCAAGTTAAAACATCTCATGCCACCGGGGGAAATATAGTAAGGACATTTAACATAGGCAGCATGTCTTTGGACGGTGGGAGGAAACGGAGTACCCAGTGAAAACCCACGCGGCCACGGAGAGGACTTGCAAACGCCACACGGAAAGACACCCGAGCCGGGAATCGAACCCGGGGACTTCTTGCGGTGAGGCGGCAGTGCTACTGTATAAGCACACTGCGACGATCGTCTCTGCATAGCCCAGACAAACCCTTGGTGAGGGCAGCACCAGCCGCGGCCACCTGTTTATGATGCTTAATTTGCACGTTTGTTGTATTGCAGGAATCCCGCTTCCAGAGCCTGCAAGCTCACAGGGTATCTTTCTGCTGTAATAATAAACATCTAATCTGTCTACTCGCTTTACAGAGCCGGCGATCACTGACCCCCCCCACCCCGCACCTCCTCGTTCTCGAACATGACGCGGCGCGAGGAGAACGGCGACGGGTCCGCGGAGCCGTTGAGGGTGCACGGGTCGTCGAGTGAGCACTGCGGAAGCTCGTCGGCCGCGTCGAGAGCCGGCTCCAGCACGGAGCGCTCGGCCTGCGAGTTCACCATCAGCACCACCCTGCGGGCGACGCGCAGACACCGCCGCACAACGCGGGTTTCGTACAATCACGGCGCGGGGACGGCCGGAAAAACTGGAAGAAAATCAGACAAGACTGACACTTTGCTTTGCCCTCCGATCCCAAAACCCCGCCGCTCGTGACCTCGTGACCCGGGTCGTACCGTGGCCAGTCGAAGCGCTCGTGCGCCGAGCTGGAGTTGAGGTCGGCCTCCGGAGGTGACACGCGCAGGAACGGCACCGGCGGGCGCATGCCGCCCTCCTCAAACAGGCCTGCGCGCCGCACGCACGCCGGGAGCAACCCTCGCAGATCAACGGGGCAACCGTGTTTCCTAGCAACAACGTTATTGTCTCTACTATCAGAGTACCCGCCCAATGGGCGATCTTCTTCTCGGCATTTAACACGTTATCCGTAGTATATCCCGTTTTTATGGGTGAGGTCACGTAAAAAATAATAAGTGTCGTAAACCCGCCGCCACCCGACACAGCCAATTAGTAAGGTTTGTCACGTGAACAAAACAACAATCGCCATTTGCCACTAAGTGGCGGTGACGTCACCACGCACCTGTGCCAGGCCGGGTGCACCTTGAGGCCACGCAGAGCGTGAAAAGCCCCGCTGACAGGAGGTCATGGGACAGAGCCAAGTGCCATGGGCTGACTAACTGGCCGGGGCACCACCTGTGCTTCCTGCCGTGCCAAATCACTTTAGCCACCCGGAGATTTAGCCGCCCGGCACTCGGCCCGCTGTTGTGAGCGTCGCTCTTCCGCCCTCCGCTATTGCCATAGGGCGACCGCCTCCAACTGCCCAGTAGCGTCTTTCACGCACCTCCTCCAACAAATCAATAAACACGCACGTGCACACACACACACACACACGCACACACACACACGGAGCCTCACCGTGCAGCTCGCGGAACTGCAGGTGGTAGTGCTGCCGGTCGGCGGAGCCGGCGGCCGCCCCGCCGCCCAGCTCGGCCTGCAGCTCCAGCTCGGTGAGGTCCAGCCGCAGGACCTCGGGCCGCAGGGACTTGCGGAACCACGGGCCGCGCTCCTGCAGCGGCCGCAGGTCGGGGATGGGGAAGCGCACGGCGAGGCGGAGCGACGGCGCGCGCGCCACCAGCACCGTGCGCCGCTCGCCGGCGCCGCCGGCCTCGTCGTCCATGAGCACCTGCGTGAAGTCGCGGTTCTGCGCGGCGGGAGGGGCGGCGCGGCGCCGGCGAGACCGGCACAGGAAGGGGCGAAGCGGCCCGCGGTCAAACGAGGTGCGGCACCCGGGAGGCGAGCGGCGATCGCGACGACGCTCCCGACGAGGGTCACGGACCCCGCGCGCAGCCGTGTGCGCGGCCTCACCGTGCTGGAGAATGGATGGCTCGTACGATGTGTGTGTGTGCGTGTCTTTGTCTTTTGGATATGGGTCGTAGGATATGGGTGTGCGTGGGACATGGGCTGTAAGGCCCGCGTGTGCGTGCGTGTGGGACATGGGCTGTAGGACGTGTGTGTGCACTCACCATGCTGGTGGACGGCATGTAGGACATGTACATGTGTGAGCTCATGGTCTCCCCGCTCTGTGCGGGCTGTGGGTGCAGCACGGAGCTCAGGCGGTCCACCACGCTGATGTCGAACTCGCACTTGGCTCGTCCCAGGTCGACCGTGAGGGTCGCCTTGGGGGCCGAGGTGGAGCCTCTCGCCCGCCCACCCTACACGCACAGAGACAAAGATCCCCCAAATAGCCTTTACAGACCGCAGGGTCAAGCGCTGTTAGCGAGCACCTATAAAAGCCAGCAATGCACACGAGAGGGTGGGTGGCCAGCACAGCGCCCTGCCGCCTTTGTCTCCTTAGTGGCGATGTTCACGCGCCGCTTCGGGTAATCGTTTGAGGCTGAGTCGACCTAGAAGAGGCCCAGAACCGGGCAGCAGCAAGTTGGCACGGTATGGCGCACAGGTAGTGGTGCATCTATGAGTCATTCTGGCCACCCCACCGTGCGTGTGTACCTGTGCGCACGTCTGCTGCAGGCTGTTGTACAACACGCGCAGGCAAGGGGACGGCTCCGTGTCCCCTTGCTCCGCCCCCTCGTCCCCGTACTCAAACGCCAGCACCTGCACGCACACACACGGGCAGAACATAGAAAGACAAAGATCCGACCGAATAGCCTTAACAGACCGTCGGGTCAAGTGCCGTTAGCGAGCAGCCTGTGAAGGTCCACAAGGCACACGTGGAGGTGGGTGACCAGCATCACGCTCGGCCGCCTTTGTTTCCCAAGTGCCAATGTTTACGCACAGGAACAAGTTACTCATTTGAGGCTGAGTGGACCTAGGGGGAGTCCCAGTATCAATTCAGAAAATTGTAACTGGTGTTGGCCGTGAACGGGATTCGAACTCGGGTCGCCCGATTTGTAGCGCAGCGCACCAACCACTGAGCTATCGCTCCTCACGCACGCACGCCCCTAATCACAGACGCGCGCGCATGCTCGGAACACGCGTGGAGCGACGGTGCGGCGCGCGCACGCACCTCCGTGTACTGTGGCTCGTTGATGTTGACGAGCAGGCTGGCCGGGTCCTGCGTCTCGAACAGACACTCGAGCACCTCGAGCGAGCCCACCGACACCTTGGCCTCCTGCTGCCGCCCGCCGGCGCCCACGTGCTGCTTCACCGTCGCGCGCACCGCCGTGCCCACCAGCCTAGGGGGCGGAAGCGGGGGTCACGGGTCGCAACCACGCGCGGCCCGCACGCGCGCGCCGGCGTGCGTGTTTGGCTCGACTGTAAACCGTTATTATGACTATTGGACCTTTTTTGCCGTTGTACAAATAATGTACAATATACGAGATTTAACACTTTCCGGCAATAAGAAAAAGTGTTAAGATGTTTAAACACTAAATGGACACCTTTTTGCAAAGGTTCCAGTTTGCAAGCAGCCACACATGCTTGTGGCAAAAAACATACAAATGAATGCTATGATACTGCATTGTCCTGCAAACCTATTAGCCAAACACCAAAGCTGTCTGGTGTTTGGCTAATAGGTTAGAAGGACAATGGCAAAAACATACAAATGAATGCTATGATAATGCATTGTCCTTCAAACTTATTGGCCAAACACCAAAGCTGTCTGGTGTTTGGCCAATAGGTTTGAAGGACAATGCATTATCATAGCATTCATTTGTATGTTTTTGCCACAAGCATGTGTGGCTGCTTGCAAACTGGAACCTTTGCAAAAAGGTGTCCGTTGAGGGTTTAAAGATCTTAACACTTTTTCGCATTGCTGGAAAGGGTTAAACCTCGTATATTCTACCTTATTATGACGTTCGGAAAGGTCTGAGGATGCCTCCAACGCGGGAGGCGAAACGTTGCGAAGGAACCCTCGACACATGCCACAAGAACAGCTATGGAGGGCAATTCTCATACATCAAACCGCGGCAACTTATAATGCACCACCGCACACATTCGTTCAGTGTCCAAGGTATTCGTTTTAAGGTCGACGTAGTCACGTTCGCGGAAAACTTCACCATCAAGAGACGTCAGAAGAACGTGTTACACGCTTGGAACAAGACCGCCCGTCGGACGGATACTCTGCTAGCAGCTCCTTGTGATCAGCATCAACACTGGCCATTACTTGCCAACCTGCGAAGGTCTCGCAGCGCCCGGTACCTGAAGTGGTCGTGCGGGCACGCCTTCGCGAACTTCTCCCTCAGCTGCGCAAAGTCTTTCCCCCCAAACCCGGCCATCTCCCGGAAGAACTGCCAGGACATGGCAGCGAGGGGGCTCTGGGGGGCGTCGCCGGCGCCCTCCACCGGGGGTCCCCCCGCGGCGCCGTCCTCGGCCGCCGGGCCCCCCGCCCCCCTGGCGGTGCACGGCAGCGGATCGATGTGCAGCACCGTGGCCGAGGCGCTGCTCAGCTCCAGGTGCAGGACCAGCTCGGGCTTCAGCGACTGGTCGTCCGACAGGGGCACGCCGCTGCCGTGTGCTGGCGGAGGAAACGACAGCGGACACGAGGACGGCGCGTGTGTGTGGTAGCTGTGTGGTTAGCACGCTGGACTGCAAACCTGGGGAGCGGTGGCTCTGTGGTTAGCACGCTGGGCTAACAAACCTGGCGACCCGAGTTCAAATCCCGCTCACGGCCAAGACCAGTGACAATTTTCTGAACCGGTCCTGGGCCTCCCCTAGGTCGACTCAGCCTCAAATGAGTACCTAGTGCGGTGTGTAAACATTGCCACTAGGCAGACAGGCTGCCGGACGTGCTGCCGGTCACCCACCCCCTCGTGTCCAGTGCTGACCTTTATAGGTGCTCGCTAACGGCAGCCGCCGTCCTCTGCGGGCACGCGCAAAGATCTCACCCTCGTGTTGCCGGCGCCGAT
>JAZEWU010000019.1:303945-318530 GCA_036362915.1 Geotria australis | reverse complement strand
GAGGTGGGGGTGAGGGGGTGTGAGGGCTCCGTGTTGTTTACCCGTGGTCGGGTTTCTGGAGACGCGTGGTATGTGAGACTGCGTCACGAATCCCAGAAACAAGTATTCCGACAGCTGTGTTAACCCATGCGGGTGCGCGCGTGCGGGAGTGCGTGGGTCGGTGGAGTCAACTTCATATATTTATCACGGATGCTAACATCATTTTGGGGTAATGTTGGTTAGACAAGTGGGCGGCACGGTGGTGCTGCCGCCTCACAGCAAGGAGGGCCCAGGTTCGTTTCACGCCTGGGGTGATTTTTTGTGTGGAGTTTGCATGTTCTCCCCATGTCCACGTGGGTTTTGTTGGGTAATCCGGTTTCCTCCCACAGTCCAAATACATGCTGCTGCTGGTGTCGGCTAGGTTAACTGGCCTGACCAAATCGCCCGTGGTGTCCGGGGATGGACTGTAGCCCTGCCTTGCGCCCTGTGTCTGCTGGGAGAGGCTCCGGCTTCACCATGACCCTCTGCAGGATTACGTGGGTACTGATACTGAATAAATACAAAAAATGACCCGGTAGAAGCAAGATCAAAGATAGCTGCCACACTGGTGTAACAGGTGACACACTGGACTTGCAATCCAGAGGTCAGATTCCATCACTCAGGGCAAGAATATCTCGCAAGAGCCGCTCCAGCGTTCCTCCTTTCTCCTTCACAACGTTTCGCCTCCTACGTTGGAGGCATCATCAGGCTAATTCATTAGCTCCCACCTCCTCCGACTAAAACTCTACTGGAATTAGTTACCAGTTCCTGGCTTTGGGAACCGGTAACCAATTCTCAAAATGGTTACCGGTTACTGTTTAACCACCACGCCAGAACTAAGGCGTTCCGGTCAGTGGGTGTCGACCGGTGCGGCCTCAACGTGCACCTAGCCTGGCACAAGCGCCCTGGCGGGGCCACCGCCACTCAGCGGCCCACGGCGGCTATCGTCGTACCGGTGTCGATGGTCTGAGCGAAGACCTCAAGGCCCTCAAACTGCTGCGTGGCGCTGTCCTGCTGCTCGTCTCCCAGCTGTTGCTTCAGGCACTCCTGCGCCAGCTGCATGCTGCTGGTCATGCACGTGGACCAGTACAGGGACTCCACCACCGACACTGCACAAACAAGACACACATGCCCCGTCTGGCCTTAACAAACTGGACGGTCAAGTGCTGTTAGTGAGCAGCACCTGTGAAGGCCGGCACGACAGACCAGGGAATAGTAATAATAATTTTAAATTTATTACGCGTGGCACATATCCATTCAATGTCAAAAGTATTAATTCGACGAGAGAACGACTCGGAGGCGCGAGGAAATCGCAGAGAGGCAGAGGAGGCAGCCAGGCGGTTTGTCGGCGACAACATATTGGCGGGTGGCCAGCAACAACACCCAGCCGCCTTTGTCTCCCCAGTGGCGATGTTTACACACCGCACCAGGTACGTAACACACGCATGTGCGCGTGTGGGGGGACCTACCGGTGGGCGCCTTGGGCCTGAGCGTGAGGCGCAGACCCTTCACCTCCACCGTGGAGTTCTCGAGCAGCAGGGCCGACCAGGGGATGGACACGGAGATTTTGTCGATGTAGCCATCGGTGATCTCCAGCGGAGCGTTCACCGAGTCCAGCATCTCGTTGAGGGACTGAGTGATCCACGGGGACACAAACACACGGATACACACAGTGCGACAGCTAAAAGGGCCACCGTTCACCGCTCAGAGGCGGTGACGCCACGGCAGAACTTGCGCCAGGCCTGGTGCCTCCACTGAGGCCGATCTTGGCACCACCGATACCAGTCTTCAGCAAGTCCACTCAGCTCCACATCCTCCTTTACTACATCGGCCCGTCTATTCTCTAGCCCGTGCCGCTCCCGTTTAGCCCCCTCTGTCCAGCCAAACAGAGGCTGCTTGGACATGTGGTGGCTGGGCATGCGGGATACATGACCCAGCCAACGCAGCCTCGTCTGTCAGATGAGCTCACTGATTCAGCCTGGTTACTGATTCAGCCTGGTTAAACCAAGGATGGATCATAGGCAGGCCAACCGAGACAGGATCCATACACACAAGACAAGAAATACAAGCACACACACAAATACAAACAAGCTTATGCACAGGTATACACACTTACAGGCATGGACACACATACGGGCACCTATGTAAACAGGCAGATGCAGGAACACACAAATACACACAGACAAAGACACTCATACAAACACTGGCACAATTAACACAAACACACACATATATGTAGACACACTGTCTGCATACAAACAACAGATACACAGGCAAATAGAGACAAAAACACACAAAACAGCTTTGAAGATCAACCATCAAAAGCACACAGTCCTCCAATTAACTTTACTGTGAAGGTAAGTGCTGTAATTGAGCACCTATAAAGGCTGCAAAGGGACAATACCCCACCACTTTTCTTGTCGCAGTGCTGACGCTGACTCCACAACAACAAACACCACACGTCCACTTTACGCTAAGCAAATCTAGGAAAGAAAATCTAACCAGATTCAGCTAAACACTGAGCACAGAGCGCTGATGTTTGTCATCTCGAAGAAATAACACCCGGGTGGCTGTGATGTCTGTGCAGTGTGCAGACCGCTGTGTCACACACACTTGCTGACGTCAGCATTCACCTGCAGCCTCTGAGCACTGACGCTAGCAAAGTGGCACTTCCCCTTTCTCAGTGATACCTTGAGTCGAAAGTAGTTAAAAGGACGTGCCTTGCATGCCAGACGGACACCCTTCACGACCACTTCTGTGGTTTACATGGTTGGTTTCTCCCTCGCCTGCTGTGTAGGAACTATTGGTCTGTCTCCTGCCGTCATTAAAAGAACGTGAATGAGGTTTCAAGCCACTGACATGACAACATCCGGGTCACCCTTGGTGGGGATTAATCCTGAAACGCAGGCTACGGTACTTGTACAATACACTCCCCACATGAAGCAGCGTACAAAGCTTAAACTACAAGTTCCTAGAAAGAGGAGGCCGGTGACTGGGCGTGCATCGGGGCATCAAGCCAGCACCGCTGAGGCACGGCTCGTCGACCATATGCGAAAAATCCATTTATAGACACTCCATTCAAATAATATGGAGAAATTGTCTAGAAAATAACGTTTAATTTTAAAGCCTCCACGTCTCCTGTCGATCTCAATAAACCTATAAAACAATTGAACAACTCTCCAGCTTATGATGTGGATACATCGCTATCACAATATCCCACCACCAGTGGAGAGGGCAGTCATGTCGGCATCAATAGACGGATCACCCTGTCTGTATTTTCTAGTGACACACAGTACAACTGGCGGGTACTCGCAGGCCCCGTGACATCACGTCACACAGAGTTACGTTGTCACATAGCGTCGTGACGTCAAACGCCCGTACATCGTCCATCCATTGTCGGAAACCACTTAATCTTGTACAGGGTCGCGGTGAGCCAGAGCCTATCCCGGCAGCCACAGGGTGCAAGGCAGAGCTATACCCAGAATGGACGCGAGTCCATCACAGGGCACCAGGGGCAATTTTTATCCACAGGCCAATTAACCTATGCAGCAGCATGTCTTTGGATTGTGGGATGAAACCGGAGTCCCCAGTAAAAACCCACGGGGACACGGGGAGGATCTGCAAACTCCAGACAGAAATGCACCCGAGCCAGGATTCGAACCCGGGAAATTCTGGCTGTCAGGAGGCAGCGCTACCCACCGCGCCACCGTGTTCCTCTGCCTGTTCGTCAGTCAGTCCAAGCAGCCTCATGAGTGCTTGGTGTGGTGTGTAAACATCGCCACTAAAGAGAAAAAGGTGGTCAAGCAAGAAGCTGGCCACCCATCCCCCTCGTGTGCCGTGCTGGCCTTGATAGGTGCTTGCTTACAGCACTCGACACTACAATTTAATATTATACGGGGTATCTGTGATGTATGTGAAATCTGTGTCTGTGTGCGTGAGATGTGTTTAATAATTTTTACGGACTGCTGGCATTTTCACTCCATACAATACTTTGTGATCTCTCAATTTAATGCGAACTATATCCTTGGACTGCTGCCACCGCGACCCTCACCAGGACAAGCGGTTTAGAAAATGGACGGATGGATCTTTTTTTGTAATTTATGGCTGACTCAATTTCGGGGAGACCCAAGGTCAGGTTTCATTTCCACTTGTTACTGATGTTAATCTCTAGGAAGTTAACCTGGGCGAGACTGTAACACAATAAAAAAAAACCCAAAAAAAATTGTTGCTGATTTTCCGTGCTCTGTCGTTGTTGACATGTCGTTCTCTCTGCAGCTTTGTGCAGCGCTTTGTGACCCTCGGGTGAAAGGCGCTATATAAATGCTATTATTATTATTAATATGTTTCACAATACCGCACAACTCCCCCACTAATACCTGGAGACAGTATATATAATTCGAGCCCCTCAAGCGGGCGCCCCCTTGTGGTTGTTGTCAGTGACTGGATACCAGCCGCGGGACCAGCCTATCAGTGGCGCGCAGATCCGTCAATTAGAGTGAACAGGTGAATTGTGAGCACGCCATTGAACGGTTGCCGGGCCCTGCACTACAGTATTGGGGAGACCCTGGAAACCGACCAGTGACACTTCCCATCCATCTATCTAACCATTGTCAGAAACCGCTTAATCCTGTACAGGGTTGCGATGAGCCAAAGACACAGGGCGCAAGGCAGGGCTATACCCAAGGCAGGGCTATACCCATGGGACAATTTAGTCTGCAGGCCAATTAACCTATGCAGCACCATGTCTTTGGACTGTGGGGTGCCCGCCGAAAACCCACGCGGACACGGGGAGAACATGCAAACTCCACACAGAAAGGCACCTGAGTCGAGCCCAATTACATTTCTATGGTGGCAATTCCCTGATGCGACTGGAGACGATGGGGGTCTGCAGTCAGTCGGCACGATCATCACTGTAACTATGATATAAAATAGCCGTGACGTCCATGTAACGGATACCTCTGATGCTGGATACGAAAACACTATTGAGGTCTCTAATATCCGCGTTCACTCACCCAGAGGCCAGGCCTCCACTACCGCCTCCAACCGCCTACGACAAGCAATACTATCTATATCCGTCTCTCTTTCACCACCTTATCTTAAAGAATCTCCTCCACTTTCACAAACATCTACTCCACGCTGTACGTCACACTCTCACTCACATCACACTCAATCCATGCTCTTACACTCATCCCATCTAACGCTACCCTCACCAAATCCTCACTCACCCCCTCTTCACCCTCTCCCTATCCGCACTCACCTAATCGTCACCCACCCTCACACTCACCCCGTCATCAACGTCAGCGCGTCCTCACTCACCCCACCCTCACCCCATCCTTAATCAACCCACCCTCACCTCACCACATCCGCACGCTCACCCCGCCGTCAGCCTCCCCGCACACATCACATTCTCCCCCTTCCCCCACCGTCACCTTCAACGCACACCCCACATTCTCACCCTCGCCCCACCGTCACCCTACCCCCATACTCACCCGCACTCACACCCGACCGTCACCCTCACCCCACTGTCATCCTCACCGAACCCCCACTCACCCAATCATCACCCTAACCCACCGCAAACCTCACCGCACACCCCACATTCTCACCCTTACCGCACCGTCACCCTCACCCGACCGTCACCCTTACCCCACCCCGTCACCCACACTACGACCGCCGTCGCCACGCACCCACACGTCGAGCGCGACGTGTCGCAGTGAGCCCGTGCCGCCATACAGGTCGACGCTGAGCTGCTGCAGCGTCAGCTTCTCTTCGAGGAGGTGGCCCACGTAGAGCTGGAGCAGGTAGCGGCAGGCTCGCTTCTTGATCGAGTCCGGCCATGGGAAGTACCACGGCATGGCGCCTCTCCTCCCCACCAGCCTCCTGTCCTGTTCGTGCTCTCCTCCTCGTCGTGGTGATGGTTTCGTCTGTCGTCGCTGTTGTGGCTGACGGCGCACGGTGGCGGCAGCGGTGGCGGCAGCGGCTGTTGTTGTTGTTGGGGTTCAGGCCTTCTGCTCGGGCAGTCAATACCAGCGTGATCTCACGCGAACTCCCCCGGACGGGACGTCACGCGGGAGGGTGATATGACGGGATACGCGCTAGAGCTGGCGGTCATGGTCCTGCTAAGTTGGTTGTTTTGCACAAACACAGTTAACAGTGTTTGTAACTACACTGTGGCCTTAATTAAATGACGGGCGATGTTTCGGGTGATGAATATTTTCACAGCACACGCAGGCCTGGGAAGCACTAAGGGTGTCGCCATCTTGTTTAGTTCAAAGTCTACGCGGTCATTTTGTTTAGTTCAATTCGTAGATAATCTCGCCATCTTGTTTAGTTCAACAGAAGAATTGTCCCCGGGATCCTGAGAGGCCAGGGAGGTTGTATGAGGCCATCTATTGTCAGAAACCGCTTACTCCTGTACAGGGTCGCGATTCGAATTGACAGGGATCGCGACGTGAACACTCCAACCTTGATCCCCAGGGTCGCGATGAGCCGGAGCCTATCCCGGCAGACACAGGGTACAAGGCATGCCTATACCCAGGATAGGACACCAGTCCAGCACAGGGCACCTGGGTAATTTAGTCCGAGGCCAATTAATAATAATAATAGCATTTATATAGCGCCTTTCACCCGAGGGTCACAAAGCGCTGCAATTAACATATGCAGCATGTCTTTCGACTGTGGGAGTTAACCGGAATGCCTGGCAAAACCCCACGCGGACCCGTAAAGAGCTTGCAAGCTCACTGGGTATTTTTTTGCTGTACTATCTATCTATGCAAACGCCACACAGAAAGGCACCTGAGCCGGGATTCGAACCCGGAACCTGCTTGCTGCTCACTGCGCCACCGTGCCGCCCTGGTATATAACACTGTGGCCTTAAGGGGACAATTCATAACAGACGTTTCTGGAAATGGTCCTTTTCCAGTCAACGTCAGTACGCGGTTGGAACCGGTGAAGCAGCGTTGGCCAAACGGTTCCATATTCACTGGGTTCTTCACAGCACGTGGTGTGGTGTGCAGAAGGGTCATTGCCCGAAACGTCGCCTCTTCTGTTTCCTCTTCAGGCCAAAGACAACGACCCCCGGTATTACCTTAACAGACTGTATGGTCAAGTGCTGTTAGCGAGCACCTATGGAGGCCCACACGGCACGCGAGGGGGTGGGTGACCAGCACCACGCCCGGCCGCCTTTTGTCTCCCTCGTGGCAATGTTGACACACCGCACTCGGTACTCATTTGGGGCTGAGTCGACCTAGGGGAGGCCCAGGACCGGTTCAGAAAATAGTTACTGGTGTTGGCCGTGAGCGGGATTCGGACTCGGGTCGCCAGGTTTGTAGTCCAGCGTGCTAAACACTGAGCTACTGCGGTGAGTAGTCTTGCTGGGCTTGCCGGCGTCACGTTGCCCGGCGACCGAGTGACAACTCCCCGCACGCCACTGCGGCCACGCTCCACAGCCCACGGGCTGCTGCTGGTGGAGAAGAGATGGACTGATGTGCTACGGCAGGATGTGGAGCTGATTTGACGTGCCGATGACTGGTACCGGCTGAGTCGAGATCGACCTCTGTGAAGGAGGTTCGTGAAGGACGATACTGGGCAGGTGGAGGCAGTCGCGCTCCAGCAACAACAGAGGGTGGAGGAGCGACGCTCGCAACAGCGAGCCGAGCGCCGGGCGGACAGAGTTCGGCGAGTTGGCACGGTGGAGAGCAGAGGCGGTGCATCTACCAGTCATCTCGGGCAGTCAGCCCATGGCAACTGGGTCTGTTCCGTGACCTGTCAGCGAGCCTTCTTTCGACACTTCACGTAATAGCCTCAAGGTTGTCGTAGTGGTCCTGCACGGGGAGCGGACGAGCTGGAAGAGGTGGGTGTACGCACACTTTACCCCACCGCTCGCGACCCGCCGTCCGGCGTCACCCTGCTGCATACAGTAAGCCTGCTGCACACATTAGTCCTGCTGCGTGGACCGAAGCAGTTAGACAGGGGTTGAAACAACTCACGCACTGTTTTCATGCTTCAACTGCCGCAGTGATGGAGGCACAGCGAGTAGCGCTGCCGCCTCACAGCAAGGCGCCGGGTTCTATTCCCGGCTCGGGTGCCGCCTTTATGTGTGGAGTTTGCATGTTCTCCCGAGTTCACGTGGGTTTCCACAGGGTTCTCACCCACTCACCGCGTACTCCGGTTTACTCCCACAGTCCCAAAGTCATGCCGCTGCCAAGTTTAATTGCCCCCGGTGCCCTGCGATGGACTTGCGTTACATCACGAGTACAGCCCTACCGTGCGCCCTGTGTCTGCCGAGATAGGCTCTGGCTTCACCGCGCCCCACTAGAGCAGGGGGTTACCAACCTTCTGCACCTCAAGGCGCAGTTGGGTCTGCTCTCCATGGACCACTAGGTGGCGCGCGCGACCCACACGGGTCGAGAGACGCGACGCGAGACGATTAAGCAGCGACTGAAAATGAATTAATCATTACCAGCTGTGCACAATTACAAAGACAAACATCCCCTATGCAGCCTTAACAGACTGTAGGGTCAAGTGCCGTTAGCGAGGATCACCTATGAAGGTCGGCATGGCACACGCAGGGGTGGGCGGACAGCACCACGCTCGGCCGCCTTTGTCTCCCTAGTGCAATGCTTACACACCGCACTACGACTCGGCCTCAAATGAGTAAGTACCTAGTGCACAGATAGACAACGGGCACCATAGACACGGACACACAAAATAGACAACGTGTCCACCACCTTACGAGTGGTTCATTCTCTCTGCGTGGCAGTTGATGCACTGGAAAATGAGAATTCCTCTTTAGAGCTGCTCTTTCGGAATAGCCGTGTCCAGCATTCCCCTTCTCTCCCTTGCGACATTTCGCCTCCCACGTTGGAGGCGTCATCGGGCTTGATGACGGATGATGATTCCTTCAACGTGGGAAGCGAACCGTCGTAGATAGAGGAGGAACGCTCGACACGGCTATCCCGAGCCGGTAAAACCTACGGCAGTACACCCTGGGGAATCTTTCTTCAATTCCACCGCCGGTCATTGTTGTTGTGCCGTTTTCTCTTCACGAAAAAAAAACCCCAAAAAAAATTGGTTGCTGATTTTCCGTGCTCTGTCGTTGTCGACATGTCGTTCTCTCTGCAGCTTTGTGCAGCGCTTTGTGACCCTCGGGTGAAAGGCGCTATATAAATGCTATTATTATTATTATTATTGCAGGTCACGTGTGGAGAGACGTATGGGTCCCCCACACCGCCTCCCAACATGTACTGGTCAGTGTGGAGGGGGGATGCTAAACTACCCTCTAGTTCAGTGGTTCTTAACGTTTACTGCAGCCTTCGGTTCGCAAAATATGTCCTTGTACCCCTTATTAAAAATACATATATAATACATTCATTCATTCATTTTCAGAAACCGCTTAATCCTATACAGGGTCGCGGTGAGCCGGAGCCTATCCCGGCAGACACAGGGCGCAAGGCAGGGGAACACCGAGGATGGGACGCCAGTCCATCGCAGGGCGCCTGGGGAAATTTAGTCAGTACGCCAATTAACCTGGCAGCATGTCTTTGGACGGTGGGAGGAAACCGGAGTGCCCGGCGAAAACCCACGCAGACACGGGGAGAACATGCAAACTCCACACAGAAAGGCACCCCGAGCCGAGATTCGAACCCGGGACCTTCTTGCTGTGAGGCGGAAGCGCTACCCACTACGCCACCGTGCCGCCCCATATATAATACAATACATCTATAATACAATTCGTGTATCGTACAATAAATACAAACCAAATCTGGCATGTCTTGCACCCCCAGCAAGGGCATCTAGCATCCCAGGTTAAGAACCACTGCTCTAGATTGTAACGCGTGACCGCTGCACAGGATTCACACGCTCTCGGAGACGGGACGACTCGGAGGCGCGAGGAGGAGGAACCACGGACGAGCGGGAAGGCAGCGGCAGCCACGCGGTGAGGAGTCGGCGTCGCATTCCCCACCCCAAGAACTCTGCAGTCCTGAGTATATTAAGGTGGTATTGGTCGATGAATGAGTGTTTGCGTGTGGGAGGGAAACCGCAGTACCAGGAGAAAACCGACACGTGCGAGGGGGAAACACGATCTCATGCAGATGGGACAGTCTACATTTGCCCGTGTCGCCTCCTCACAGAGCCAGGCCATGCTTCTGCCTCAAGACCGTTGAGGCTGTATAGGGATCTTTGTCTTTGTCTCTTGCAGGACCACCGCAGTGGACAGCAGCGCAGGGAATTCCTGCAGTTGAGGTCATCATGATGTCCAGCTCAGGCGGCACGGAAGAAGACGTGACATCCGGCCTGGCTGGTCTGGGCTGGGAGGCCGCCGCGGGGACCGGAGAGGGGGGCGAGGAGGCCCGGGGGGAGGAGACCCCCCCGGGCGGGCCCGAGGCGCGAAGGCTGCAGGGCCGCGCCGCTGCGCTGTGTGTGGCGGCCGGGCGGCTGGTCGCGCGGCTCGGCCGGGCGCTCGCGTCCATCGAGCAGACGTGAGCAGCGGCCCGCGGGCGGAGCGGCAGGGTGGCGCGGCGGTGACATCCGCGTCTCGCAGAAAGAAGGTCCTACCTGGGGCGGTTTGATTCCCGCCTTGGGCAGGCCTTTCTGTGTGGCGTTTGTGTGTTCCCCCCCTGTTCCACGTGGGTTTCCTACGGATTCTCCGGTTTCCTGCCACGACTCAAAAACGTTCATTATTTGTCCGGTAACACCATGATAATTGGGAGACAGTGTGTGGCAGATTAACGCCGGCTGACTGCATGGCTGCCTTCCCCCCACCACCCTGTGGTTTCCTGCAGTGCCTTGGGACCTCTAGGTAAAAGGCGTTATATAAATATAATACATTATTATTACTCTTAGCGTCCCTGCCGCCCAACCTATCAGTAACCCTAGAAAAATATAATAATAATAACAACATTTATAGAGCGCCGTTCACCCGAGGGTCACAAAGCGCTGCACAAGGCTGTAGAGAGAAACCACAGGGAGGTGGGGCGGCAGGGACGCCCCAGTACTGGGATATAATTACTGGGATGTAATTATATTATATTAAATCCCAGTAATATAATTACTGGGATGTCCGCCGTACGTCCGGGTGGTCGTTAGTCGCATATAATAATAATATTTTTTAATTTATAACGCGCACATATTCATTCAATGTCAAAGGTATTAATTCGACGAGAGAAGGACTCAGAGGCGCGAGGAAAGCGCAGAGGCGGAGGAGGCAGCCAGGCGGTTTGCTAGCACCATATTACCACACCGCTTCCTATATATTATGATGTAATCGGCCAACTAAAAAATTAGTGGTTTTTTTAAGTTGTGGGAGGAAACCGGAGAACCCGGGGGAAACCCACGCAGAACAGGAGGAGAACACACAAACTCCACACAGAAAGGCGCCCAAGGCGGGAATCGAACCGCCTCGGGCAAGACCACTCTTTCCGTGAAGCGCGGATGTTACCACTGCGCCACCCTGCCGAGGAGACACTGTATATAGAAATTCCGCGGTGAGTGCAAACCGGACGAGGGGCGATCGGCGAGTGAACGTGCGGCACCTCCGCGGTCTCGTGTGAGCAGGCCCGCGGCCGGGGGCCGCTGCGTGGAGGGAAGCGGCCCGTCGGCGAGCCCCGGGCCCCTGGTGTCCGTGCTGGGCTGCGGCCGCCTGGGGCGCGTGCTGGTGCGGGCGCTCGTGGACGCGGCTGGTCTGGACCCCGCGCGGATCCTCGTGTCCACTCGCCGGCCACACCTGCTCGGCGAGTCTCGGCGCGCACACACTCCGCACACGGCAGCCGCACCGGGGCGCCTCGACACGGTGGCTGTGCGGCGCTAACGTCCGTGCCTCACGGAAATAAGGTCCTGCCCGAGGTGGTTCGACTCCCGCCTCGGGCGCCTTTCTGTGTGTTCTCTCCGTTTTTGCAGAGTACTCCGATTTTCCTCCCACAACTAAAAAAAACCCACTCACTATTTGGCTGATGACATCTTAATATATTGAAGACGCAGTGTTTGGAAAATATTGGCGCTGGCCTACTGTGTGGTTTCCTTCCCTCTCCCCCAGCGCTCTCTGTGGTTCTTCGCTCCTCTGATTCATTCTCCTGTCTTATTGAGCACGAATGAAACTGTGTGGCGCGTGATCAGAGGTAGATTATTATTGATTAAACCGCGAGGAATGAACGCAAAGCGGAGTTAAGCACTGTGGTTCACTGATGGGCAGGGACGGTGTTAGTGATTCGGGGGCCACAGGCAAAATTCAATGATGAGGCTTCCCCACACTCATTAAAACGCTCTGAATCCTCCCAACAAATGTTGCAATAGCGAACCCTTTAAACTTAGACTCAATAGATGTATTTGAACAGAGCACCAAACAGGAAACAAGCATTCTTATATACGCGACTAACAAATCGTGAAACTATTGTGCCCTGTGATGGAGAAGGCAGCCAGGCGGTTTGCCGGCGCCATATTGCCACAAACTGCTTCCTATATATTATGATGTTATCGGCCAACTAATAAATTAGTGGTTTTTTTAGTTGTGGGAACAAACCGGAGAACAGGGGGAGAACACACAAACTCCACACAGAAAGGCGCCCAAGGCGGGAATCGAACCGCCTCGGGCAAAACCATTCTCTCTGTGAGGCGCGGATGTTACCACTGCGCCACCCTGCAGTGTTACCTCGCGGTTCAGACAGAGTGCGCGTGCTGACGAGCCGCTGCGGTGGCGTGCGGCGCCGGCGCAGGAGAGCTGGCGGCCCGCGGCTCGCGCTGCTGCTACGACAACGCGGCGGCGGCGGCGTCGCGGCCGCTGCTGCTGTTGCTGTGCGTGCCGCCCGCACACGCGGAGGCGGCGGCGGCCGACCTGCGCGGCCTCCTGCACCCGCGCACCCTCGTGCTGGCCTTCTCCAGCGCCGTCCCCCCGCCCAGGTGCCGCCTGGCAGTGACATTTAACAACAACAACAACAACAGAGTTGCACTTTGTAAGGCGTGGCGCGGTGTCGGTATAGCCATCCATCCATCCATTTTCAGAAACCGCTTAATCCTATACAGGGTCGCGGTGAGCCGGAGCCTATCCCGGCAGACACAGGGCGCAAGGCAGGGGAACACCAAGGATGGGACGCCAGTCCATCGCAGGGCGTCTGGGGAAATTTAGTCAGTACGCCAATTAACCTGGCAGCATGTCTTTGGACGGTGGGAGGAAACCGGAGTGCCCGGCGAAAACCCACGCGGACACGGGGAGAACATGCAAACTCCACACATAAAGGCACCCCGAGCCGAGATTCGAACCCGGGACCTTCTTGCTGTGAGGCGGAAGCGCTACCCACTACGCCACCGTGCCGCCCGTGTCGGTATAGCGTCGAAGGTATTCGTTCACAGAGGGAACGACTCGGAGGCGCGAAGACACCTGCAGAGAGGGTTAAACGCATCGTCTTCTTCTTTGCGATTCTTCGAAGCACGATGGTCAGCTTCTGGACATCGTTGTCTTTCAGCTCGGCTTCGAAGTGCTTGGTAGAATTCGCAGGTAACACCAAGTATTACCTGACAGGGATCGCGACGTGAACGCTTCTACCTACGCATCGTGAGAATGGGTTACACGGGGTGGGTTTGTGGATGTCAAATCTTAACGTAGGTACTGTATAACCTAGGTACTGTATACGCACACATACATCTATTTGGACAATTTCCTGATGTGTCAACCTGCCAATAGTTGTCATAGGGACATTTCTCAAGATAGCAACAGCACTCCAACAGCACAAAAACATATCTGTACTGACCCACCCGGCATCGTGTCAGGATGTGCCGTCGGGTGTTGTATCACGCGCATGTCCCCGGGTTTTGACAACATGAAGTTGAGAGCCCATGTCTCCGGGCTCATGGCAGGAGAGACCGCCGCTGTCTGCGCCGCTCCCACCTCTTGCGTGAGCTAGGATCTGCTGTTACGCTTCCGCGTCATGCTCACAACAGATGAAGTCCGAAGCGTGAAGTGTTCCGAAGCAACTTGTCGTTTTAATAATCCACAGGGCACCAATCAACACGGCAGCTGTCTGGCGATATTCTCGGGTTGTCCAAGTTGTACCGGCGTACTGTGTCGTTTAGGTTAGCAGTGGATCCTCTCTCGCACAGATCCCAACACTCAGAAAACCACCTCTCAGCCACGCCTCACAGCTCGCTTAGCCGCCCAAAGCCTCTCCAGAAATCCCTCTCTCTCTCCCGTTAATTTCTCGTCTTTATCCAGATTCCTACCAACGTCACCCGCCTTGCTGGCTCCTTTTCCTCGAACGTGTGATATTTAATACAATGAAGTGTGAAGGGAATACAATGAGGGTGGGTGTCGAAGCGCCCACTCTCCCCCCTCGGCCCCCTCCCTCCGCAGTCCTTCCCGGACATGCCTTTAAGATTACTCCATCACATTGTTCGCCAATACAGCGGGAACTCGACCTGGCCACTCGACCTGGTTGTTATTTCGTCCACCAGTTTCTGATCATATGTAGGTCACTGCACATCTACAACTACAGAGGGATCACACTCCTTAGCATCCCAGGTAAAGCCTATGCCAGGGTTCTGGAGAGGAGACTTCGACCATTAGTCGAACCACAGATTCA
>JAZEWU010000019.1:287309-303105 GCA_036362915.1 Geotria australis | reverse complement strand
GGGATGTCTGGTCCACTCTCCTTGGACTGCTGTCACCGCGACCCTCACCAGGACAAGCGGTTTAGAAAATGGATGGATGGATGGATTCATGATGGTTGCTCTTCAGAGGGGGAGGCGAAACGTCGCAAGGGAGAGAAATAGCTCGATTTGGCTATCCCAAAAGAACAGCTCTGAAGAGCAACCATCACAATAAAATCTGTCAAACGTTTGTTGCCCTCAGACTGAAGCAGCTCCTTGGACACGACTTGGTGATGAAGCCAGAGTTTGTGGTGGCGTGTATGGATCAAGAAGACGCAGACACTGAACTCGGGCCTCCTCACACAGTCAGGCGGCCTGGGCCTCCCACATGGGGTGAGCCATGGAGGACACGAGGATATCCTGCGTGTTACACCACATGACGGCTGTCGTTAAAAACACCAAGATTAAGTCGCTGGTACGGCTCGGTATGGCGCACCGGTTAGAAAGTGGCCGAAGCATTCAGGAGAGTACTGGTGGGAAAGGGGGTTGTGATACGACCGTACCGCTAAGAATTCTAAGTTTCTTTCCTAATGGGTATTTAGTAACTTAAGAGTACTTTGTCAGGAGCCGCCCTCCTAACAAGGGTTTCCACCTCAGAGGCGCAAAAAACTGGGACATCCAGTGAGAGGTAAACAACCCAGACTTTGAATGAATAACTTATTCCAGGAAAACCTACAGATTTCCCACAAATAGCTGCCTTCCCAAACAGGAGTTCGCTCGCTACTCCTAACATGTCTGCGCGTGCCGCCCCGCGTGCTGGCACCCCGCGTGCCCCCAGGCCATGTGGCGAGGCCCGGCCGCGGCACGCTGGAGCTCTGCGCCGGCGCCGCGCTCGCCGCGTGCCGCTCGCGGGACCTCCCGCTCGCGGCCGCCGTCACCCTCGTCGCTCGGGCCTTCGCAGGCGAGGGCCGGGCCTTCGGCGTCTGGCCCGGCGATGGGAGCTCCGCGGCCGGGAGTTTCGCGGGCCCCGCAGGTGCCGCCTCCGTCGGGCCGGACGAGTGGGTTTCACAGCGAGCTGCAGACACACTGCCACGTTGCCCCACGGGGCACCAAGCACACACGTCACTCAGTTGAGGTCTGTCAGATTCGTGTCGTGGACAGGTTGGTCCAGACGTCTTGTGACCCCCATTTAATTCTCTACCACTTAATATTTTGGCATACCAATGGGTGTGTAAGTAATATTAAAATGACATTCGAGGTTTGATAACATCGTACCAGGACTGAACTTAATTTCCCGACAATTAATTTTGAGCCGGCACCTTACGATCGAACCTGGAACTTTCTGATCAAACCTCGTATGTAAACTTTATGACTCTAAAATAAATAATGGTTATTTAAAACAGAAATGAATGAGCAAAGGAAAACAATGTTAGGGATCAATTAAATGGGGCTCCCAAGCCCTCTTAAGCACTCTGAGCTGTGTGTGTCCCTCTTTGTTTCTCTCTCTAGGCAGATCCCCCATGTTGATCTGGTGCTGGCGTGGGCGACGAAGGTGCCTCTGTCTCTCTGGCTGGGTGGGCACCCATCGGCACAGGAGCTCCTGCTCTCTGCTCTGCGAGGGGAGGAAGGAGGAGGTCAGATCTGATGTGCGCAGAGAGGGCAGGCGAGGATGAGCGTGTGGCGAAACAGGTTCTGAACACAGTTGGTGGATTAAAAGCCACTCACATGGCCAGGATGCGAGGTGACAGGATTCGGGTGGCAGGGTGGCGCAGTGGTAACATCTGCACCTCAGAGAAATAATGGTCTTGCCGAAAGTGGTGCGATTCTCGCCTCGGGCACCTTTCTGTGTGGAGTTTGTGTGTTCTCTCCATGTTCTGCATGGGTTTCCTCCCACAAAAAAAACCCACCCAATTAATTGGTCGATAACGTCATAATATATAGGACACAGTATGTGGCAGCATGTGGCAATATGTTGGTACCAGCACACAGCCTGCCTGCCTCCTCCGCCTCTCTGCAGTTTCCTCGCGCCTCGAAATGTATTGAATATGTGCGCGTTATAAATAGCATTTATTATTATTCGTTCCTTTAAAAGGTATGCAGTCATATTGATGGGATTACTGTAAACCCGTATCTTTCGCGTGGAATGTTCCAGAAATGGGCCGAATACAGAAAATAATGAATACAATTTTTACATAAGTACGGAAGTCTAAATAAGTAAAAAAAATTGCGATGCGAACAATGGCTGATGACTGACTACATGATGCGGATGGTAGTAGATGCTCTGGCGTCGTATCTTGGGTTCGAGTGAGCGGGTGAGCGCGAGTATGGCTGCATGTGAGTGGGCGAGCGAGCGAGTGGGTGAGAGCGAGCGGGAGAGTGAGTGCGAGTGAGAGCGAGCATGTGAGTGGACAATAGCGAGTGGGTGAGTATAGTCCTGCCTTGCGCCCTGTGTCTGCCGGGATAGGCTACGACCCTGTACGGGATTAAGCGGTTTCTGTAAATGGATGGATGGTAGTAGATACGGGGGCGCGGAGTGATGCTGGACGCTGCTCGCACCAGTTCTCTTGTCGTGCTGTGGCCACGCAGCAGCCTCACCAGGACTACAGTAGCGCAAACACCGTGAATTTGCGCAACCGCGTAAGTCAAATACGCGGACGTTAAGGGTTTACTCTACCGCAGGTTTTATAAATACAATTCCTCAGCTGTGCTTTGTCGCTAAAGCACATGGTCACACGCTGACACCCAGGTGAAAAAGCTTTTGTGAATTCAATGACTGACGTCAGAGGCCAAATGAAAGACAATGGACTGTGCAGGACGAGGCGTTAGCCCAGGTTGTAACGTGACAAGAGTGCGGGTGTTACGAATGAGGTCTCCCACCAGTGTGCAATGGCAGGCTAGGTAGCCTGAAAAACAACGCGTTCAACTGCTCTCTAAAACATGCTGTAAGATCATTATTTCACAGTTGGTATTCCTTGTACGTGCAAAAGAGTTCTCAACAAACGCAACACATGCTGCAAGATCATTGCAACGCGTCACATGCTAGGAGCCAGGATAGAGATGACCGAGGTTACTTTAAAGGCAAAACAATGTTTTATTACAGTTAAAGGAAAGTAACACAGCTCCAGTGTACGTGTGGAATCGCACGAGACCACAGCAACTGTTAAAACGTCACAACCGACAGATCCCGACGGCGACTTCGCAGTGTGCCACACGCAGCACGGAACCTCAAAAGCGGTACAAAATGTCTTGTGTTAAAAGTCACGCTCACTTCGCGTTTCCTTAGAAAAGTCACCGAGGGCGGCAATGGTGAAATGAAACATGTGGAATATAAAAATCAGCGAGAGAATTGGCTTTGAGCTGAAGTGCACAAAGAGGCGTCGGGGTGGGAAGGGCACGGAGGGTTAAGGGGGGGGGGTCAACGGTCACATGGGCAGTGGGACGGCACCGGGGATTTTGCAGACGTTCCAAATTTGAGGAATTGTGGGTCATAAAAACAATTAAACAAGGAGCATTTATGTCACCACCAAACTGAAAGTGAAATTCTGGTGCCGTGCATCCCACTCGTGTTTGTTAGAAAAAGGCAAAGCAGCGGCATACCTATAAAGGCCACGACGTGCTTTTGAGAGCCAGTGAAGTCTAAACCAGTCCAGGGCTTCCATAATTTAAATACACATTAGTATGGCTCGATGATGAACGGACTACATTATAACCAAACCCCATGGCTGTGTATTAGACTATATAGAGTAGAACACACTCCATATTCCCACCAGCTGATGTATTTCAGTGATTACATTTGGATTCAGGTGACTAGCTATAAACCAATGTCATGACTGGTTCAGCAGATGGCTAAAATCTTTACCTTGTAATTTCCTCAGGGAGCTACTACATTCAGTCGCATATATACACACATCTGTACCGTCACAGGCCCAGCAACCACAAGCCCGCTACGAATTTGGCACCAAATGGCAGATTATGACTGAGTTTGTGCCTCCCCAAAATACAAATCACCAGTGCTTTAAGCTTTTAAGGGACACAGCTGTCTAATATTTTCCATACAAAGCACCTTTTTTTTACACGAGGAAAACAAGCTGGCCGTTTAAGAATATAATCTCACACTGCGCTCACAACCACGCAGTGCATCCAAAGTACACACGAGAATAATTTACTAAAGAAATACAAAAGAATAAACACGTTTACGTCGGTGCTGATTAAACAAGGGCTGTGGATTACCGCACACTACACCAAGCTTATGAATCTTAGGATTCAGTAGAAAATGCCTGAGACTCAAAGAGCCAAATTAAGGCAAAGCATAGCAAATGTTCCAGGTTGACCTGCATGGCTACCTTTTATCATATTTTAAATCAAATCATTTACGCATATATGGGAATCAATTTGAAAAAAACAAGTGCCAAAATTCTTTACCAATAGAATCATGGATCGGAGAAGGAAGTTTCACAAGCCACTATGTACATGCCAAGAATGTTATACGTTTCCCAGCTGTAGACGGATATCTAGACCTGGTGCATGGGTTTTATTTCAGTGGTTTTCCTTTGCTACACGCCGCGGCCTAAGCTCAACAGAAGATACGCCCGGATGGACTCAGACCAATTAAAAGCTATGATTTTAAGCATGTCAACCCATGCAATGAACGAGAGGTTAACGGCATCGGAAAGTAAACGTGGATTTAATTTTAAAGAAACATTTGTTTCATGAACTGAAGTTATCAGATTACTAACAAGTGGGTGAGCTGGCTTTATTCGTCTGAGTTGGGTGTTGACACTCCTGCCTATATTAAAACCACTATTTTCACAGTTAGGTCATAAGTTTATTGTATCGCAGGAATCCCGCTTCCAGAGCTTGCAAGCTCACGGGGTATTTTCTGCTGTAATTATAAACATCTATCTACCTACTAGCCAGTACTGCCGAGATTTTGATACAGAGCCTTATGTGGAACCAGTATTCTATACATTTCACAAATGACATGCAGGGAACCACTTTTACCGAGCATGACAGTGGTTCTGTGGCATCATCTTGCAAGCCCTTCCTCTAAAAAGAAATTACTGTTTGACAATTTTGCTCTGCTAACTGCAGGTTGTTAACAAAACTGTCATTTCGCCTTGTGCCTTGAACTCATTTATATTACAAAGGAGCACCACTGCAATACAATTGCCAGTAACAGGTTTCAAGCAATAGAGCGGAACTGAAAAGTAATATAAGTAATGACAAAAAAATAATATTTCACAGCATCGCAATGACAGCATCTACTCTATGTAGATAATGAGTGCGTGTGCATGTGCTTAGGGTGGTTCGTGCACTGTGCTATAATCTCAGCAGCAAAAGCTCAACGTGTGGCAGCTACACACAAACCATCAGTGGCCGCTTGATATCCAAATCCAATATGGGTCTCTTTAACATTGATTCAGCCTTAAAATACCAGATTCACTGGCCACAAACAGCAGCCTTGGAGAGACAAAGATGGTCGCACCATCCCAGTGTTCCAATGTTATTAATAAATGCCATCAAACAGCACTTACCCCATCAGGCATAGCCAAGGGTTGCGGTTAGACGGTAGATCGATTGTTCTGTCAGTTTGCGGGGATAGGTTAAATTAGCACTCATCCCCATGTTGAATACGTCTCGACTGTCTTATAAAGCATCTTGAGCTGTAGCTGCGTTTAAACGCTGCACGTATTCCAAATTGTAAAATGAGCACAGGGTGTTTTAAAGGACATACGTGGGGTGACTGTGTGCAATACATTGAGGGGAAGCAAAGTTTACATCACAACCGCTGGCAGGAATGCAAATCACTTAAGGCACCGCCTGTCTTTCCATCCCCCACAAATATATGGTATTCGGTTAACGTGTCACTTTGATAGAAGCGAAACAGGTTGCAAAATCACTAATGCTCTGCAGGATTTATTTCGTCTCACTTGCTGCAACACTCAACTTACTGCGAAGATAAAATAATCATCAAAGATGACACCAATGCTACGGCAGGAACGGCCATTTACAAGCGGGAATTGTTTACTGGCTTGTAATAATGTACATTTCTATTTGTTTTCTATCGCCTCACAAATTCCGATTGCGCCGTCATTGTCGTTAAACAACGAGGTGAAGAAACTTCTACAAAAAGAACTACAGGCGGCAGTGCCAGGCGCCGTCACATCAGTGAACAGGGAAATCCTGGAAGATGACGCCACAAAACCAGTTAAAAATCACCTCAATTACCTCTAAAATGGACAACTTCAAAAGAAATCTCCCTCTAATGAACATAGGGGTTCTCCCAATGTCCATTGAAACCTAACCTCTTAAATTCCAACATATTTTTATGAATCAAGGCTGACAACCTAGATTAAAACCTAGGGTTTCCAAAGCGGTGGCACGGTACTCTAATATGAGCATAAAGATTGCCGTGAGCCACTTCTATTGATCTAAAATGTATGTCGTTGCCAACGGAACAAGGAGACACTTTGCATCTTCAAAGTGTGACTTTCATTTGTGTTTAGACTGGGTTTCAGGCCACAGCATGAGACAGAGTGTGGACCCCTGACTGTCCCATCGTGGGCAGAGATTAGACGTTTAACACTAGGATGAAATACGCCAGGTGTCCACAACTCATCAAGAACTCATGGCTCACACTACTGCGTCAGTCTTCACACATTTGGTTTGAAAATATGCTAGTGTCATCCATGTGTAATGTCCTCGAATTGACCAGAAGTTAGGGGGGCCCGACTTTGAGTGTCCACCACACGGGGTGTCCACCGGAAGGGGTGCATTGTGGTGGCGGGAAACTGTCCTGCCTGACGCGCCAGAAAGCCTGGGAAAGATAGTGATCGACAGGCGAGTTGAAACTTGCCCCCTGTGTCCTATTGACTCAGGAGAACCCCTGTGGAGAACCCCATTGTGTAGAAATTAGTTGAGGCCAGACGTGGATTGAAGATGTGAGGTCGCTCTGCTTTGGGGGAGGGGTGAGATCAGTTTGCGCGGGAGTTTGAGAGGATAAAAGGCGGGCGCCCGGGATGTTCGGGGTGGAGTTTGCTTTGGAGGTCTGCTTAGGCCGGGCCGTGCTTTGCACGGCTCGGCCCGCGTGTTCTGTGAGCTGGGAAGTTGGCGTGGTGTGCGCGCTGCGGCGCTCCACTGCTAGATAGTAACTAAACGTCGTGCCTGTGAGCTGAGGAGCTCGGTGATAGCAAGCTGAGCAAGCGAGCGGTCATAGTGATGGACTGCTGTGCGTTGTGGGAAGTCTTGCGTTGGTGAATATTGAACGACTCTGCTTTGGTGAATTAAACGACTTGGCTCAACCTCTTGCAACTGCCGCGCCTCGCCCTTCATCTGTTCTGCGAGAGGGTGGCCCTGGGCCGCACCGACCACCGTGTGCTCTGGTGTCCGTGGCGTTCGTCTTACGACCTAGAACGTGGTAAAGGACCCGACGGCCCATCCTGACAAGAGGGTCGACAACGGTCCTTACACATGGCGTTAACTGGCTATGAAGCTGGTTCAACGTTAACCTACACGTGTAGTTCTGGCAACTTTAAAAGCAGAGTGAAGCGACTGAAACTGACCCTGTACTTAGCAAATTCCCATGCTAAACGTGCATGTCTCCCAAAGCTGTCTTGACCTCTTAATTCCAGAAGCATATCGTTCTTTAGGACAGGTACACGGCCATTTCACAGACAGACGTGTCCACTCAGCTGCGTTAGTGTCATTTTGGAGGATATTTATATTTAATTTTGTTGAATGTGTGTCTGAGTACTGTTAATTAAAAGGTAGCAAATTCTAATACAGGTCAGTGATCAATATATCACAGCTCCCCTCCGATATGGAAACAATAAGTATTGCTTTGGGGGAAGTTATCACTGACCGTTCTTGGAACAGACATTCATGTGCCTCTTTGCCACATGAATGCACTGTAGCGAGGAGTTTGAATACAGAGTAATAACAGATTATTTTCAAAGAAACTTATCTCATCTACCCCATTGGCATTAACATATAATGTGCATTTACTTTACTCAGATGGTGCAATGGTCAGACGGCCAACTAACAATCAAAAACTGTGAATTAAAATTCCAGTCGGTGATAAACTCAGCCTTACAATCCTCCTTCCATAGCCAATAAAATCAGTACCACTGTGGGAAAATAACAGTTGTTGATGTAGGTTTTCACTGCTCGATTAATGATGTTTGCTCTTCAAAACTGTGCTTTCAGGATAGGCGTGTCGCTCGACAAGGGTATCCCATGTCGCTCGACACAGCTATCCTGAAAGAACAACTTTGAAGAGCAACCATCAATAGCAGTAGATGTCATTTGGAAGCCTGGCTCACAGCGTAAGGAATAAGGAATTTCCACAAGCAGCTTGGGGCTACCAACTGACTCAACAAGAGAGACTGACGTTCCGGATTTCCTCTAAGCACTTTGCTGATTACCCAAACTAAATCTGAAGCCAAATATATACACATAAAGAAACACTACAATAATGAACATGACTGAACAGTGACCGGACGCAATATACAAAGCCATGTCCGCACACGCTGCCTCTCCAACGACGGAGAGTAAAACCGGCACCCTCTCCCAACCTCGTTGTCGCTCGCCACACAGACCCCCACCGCCGTCTCTCATTCAGTTGATTTCGGGTTCGCGATCAATGAGGCCTCATGGAAAAAAAATCTCGTGCCCATTATCCCCCACCTGGCAGCGTCCACGCAGCTGGCAGCGTCGGCACCAAGGCATCGACGGACGTGTGTCGGAGAGCCGGCGTCTGACGGCTCCACGAGGCCTCGCCGCCGCCACGCGGGGGCGGCTCGCGCACACCCCCGGGCCTCCCTCCACCCCTCGCTGCCACTTCACAAACACGCACCCCCGCGGCTTTAAACACGCCCTACCACTCGGCGTCTCCCACCGCTTTGGAGAACACGTAATCCTTGCCGTTGAGATTCATGATTCCGTCCTTGAGGTGGAACTTCCATCGGTTTTTGCTTCTGTGAATCTAGGGGAGACCGAGAGCGAAATGGAGAGAGATGGATTGAAAGGAACAAAAACAGTGAGAGAAAAAGAGACAAACAGACATGTTATTTACCTCTTGCCACAACTGTGATAACAGCAGAACCAGGACATAAACATTCGTTATCTAATAAATGACATTCATGATTCCTGGATATTGTTTTACCAGCCTGCACCACGGTGCTCGGTGCGGATTGTAGGGAGCGCGCTCTTAAGACAGGTTCATACGTCAATCAGCCCTGATGAAGTCAGGGCCAGGAATCAAATGTCAATCACCAGGTTCACAGTGCAGTGTGGTAACCACTGTGCTCCCCATGCTGTTGCTGGTCTCCAGGTTGCCCTTCCTAATGCCAACCTCCTTTAGATGGAAGGTCTACTTCGCAGGAATGCTAGACTGCAGGTGACAGTTCTGGGGTTCATTGGAACACACAAATCACCCACCGTGATAAGGCGACGATCCATTGGGGACACCCCATGTTATATGATTAATGAAATGGTAACATTTATAGAAGGCCTGATTTCTCATTTTCATGAGGGTGGGAGCCCAGGTTCTGGTAGCGGTGGCTCATTGGCGATGACACTCGCATCGCCTCCCACGCGCCCTCCCCTCCCCGTCTCGCCAGGCCACACGCTCGTGTCGGTGGCACACCTTGTCGTACTGACACACCACCACGTTGTCGGTGTCGAAGAGGTCCGAAGGGTCGTCCTCACTCACGTCGTCCTCCGAGTTGAGGGGGTCCTGAATGGCGGCGGGGCAGGAGAGGGGCACATGGCGGCTCCCGTGAGAGCGTCACTCGCTGGACCCGGACATCCTCTGGCAGACACTCGCGGCTCTAACGCCAGCCACGCCCACGACAGAGGCGCCGCCTGCGTGCGCCGCAGCGACACCGCCCGCAGCTATCGTCGGTGTGCTCGCGGCGACACAAATCCAAAGTGAGGGATCCTATAGGCCCGCAACCCCCAATTTATCTTGTATATATTTTAATTATTGTCAGCAACTCGCATGTTTGTTGTGTCGCAGGAGTCCCGTAAAGAGTTTGCAAGCTCACTGGGTATTTTTCTGCTGTAATAATAAACATCTATCTATCTATCTTTCCCAACTGTGCTGCTTGGGTTTCTTCCCCATTATAGTGGCACCCTACCCAGCAGTAGCGCCCCCCCCCACTGAGCAAGTGTACATCCCCGCGCCACTCAGTGCGCACCTCCTCCACGGCGTCATCCTCGTCCCCCAGCTCGTCGTCCTTGTCCTTGTCGTCGTCGTTGGCGTCGTCCTCGTCCTCGTCGGACGACGTGTCCCCCGCTCCGTCCACCTGGATGACGAGCGGCGACGGCCCCGCCGACCCCGAGCCCCCGCTCGTCGTCGCAGCCTGGGGGAGGGAGGCGGGGGAGGGCGGAGGTCGCACACCGGTGGCCAAAGCTGCTGACGCCGATGCATTCTTCCATCTGATAAATGTTGCCAGCTGCCCGGACATTCTCTCACCGTTGGGGGGGGTGGGTAGCAGGGGGGGGTGTGGGGCCGTGGGGGGCAGCAGAGGGGGCGGGGTTGCTGCGTAGGGGCGGCCCCGGAACTCACCGGCGCGCTTGAGGAGGGTGGTTTTCCCAGCACCACCTGGTGCTGTGGTGCGGCGTGCTGCAGGATCACACCTGGAGGGAGTGCCCCCGTGCCCAGCTGGGTCAACATCTGCACAATAGGTTTCAGACGCGAGCGCCAGGTCCACACTGCTGTAAGCCTAGATTCAAAACATAATGTATATATAATGGAGCAAGTGATTTTGTGTATGCCTGTTGGCATGTCCACACTAAGGGTACCGAGTTTGAATCTTTCATAAGCGCACATTTTTTTTAACGGGTCAGATAATGTATGGACACCCTATATTTTTCTGGGTTCAATTCCTGGCTTTGGTGCCTTTCTGTGTGGAGTTCGCATATTCTCGCTGTGTCCATGTGTGTTTTCGCCAGGTACTCCGGTTTCCTCCAACAGTTCACACACATACTGCCAAGTTTAAATGTCCTGCTGAATACATTTCCCCCAATGCCCTGCAATAGGTTGGCATCCTATCCTGGGGATAGCCCTGCCTTGCACCCTGTACAGCCTTAAGCGGTTTCTGCCAATGGATGGATGGATGATAAAGGAATGAACGAGTGCATTAATTCCCGTGTGTACGTAGTCCACGGGCGCAGCCCTTACATGCTGTGTGCCCTGGCCTTGCTGGATGACGGTGCCCTGGCCGGGTGTGGCCGCCCCAGCCTGGGCAAGCGTGCCACTCGCCCCCGCCTGGCTCGTCTGCACCAGCACCTGCTGCCCTCCCATCGACGCCAGCATGGCGGTCGGCTGCTGCAGGATGATCTGCTGGCCCTGCTGCGTCACCATCACATGCTTGTACGCCTGAAGCATTTGGCCTGCACGAGCACACGCACATGAATGTACGTACTCGGGATGAGTTTGGAGATTCGCGGTTAATGAAGATGATGATAACACGCGTGTGAATTCGCAGGTGTGTGTGTACCTGTGTTTGCGTGTAGGTCTATGTCGGGGATTGTTCCTGAAAGGTGCGATGAATATAGAAACAACGTGAATCAGAGCAATTTTTCGCTAGGGGTCGGTTGCTGGGCCGACGGAGGGTTTAGGTTCTGGGTGACGTCATCAGAGTTGGGGGGTGTGGCGCACGATGCCACCTCGAGTGCACAGGTGGAGGCGGGGTTGCTGGGTGGGTGGCTGAGGGGTATGGGTGGGTGAGGGGTAGGTGGGTATAGGGTGGATGGCGGCCGAGTACGGGGAGGTGGAGGTGAAGGCTGAGGAGGCGATGCATACGATAAAGGATGGTTGCTGCTGTAAGTTTGGCTTAAGGGAATGCAAATCAGGTGGTGGTTTTAATAAGGTGGCGACATATTTGTGAACGTGACGTACATTGGAGGGGGTAAATCAAGGTGTTCCTGTTTGTGGGGAGTAGTGGCTCAATGATTAGCGTGCTGCACTACAAACTTAGCTCACGGCTAACACCAGTGACGATTTTCCGAACCGGCCCTGAGCTTTCCCTAGGTCGACTCAACCTCAAATGAGTATCTAGTGCGCTGTGTAAATATCACCACGATGAAGACAAATGCAGCTGGGCGTAGTCCTGGTCACACACCCCCTCGTGTCTTGCTCCGTGCTGGCTTATGGGTGCCCTCTAGCAGCACTTTCCCCTAAAGTCTGTTAAGGCTATACGGGGGATCTTTGTATTTGTTGTCTTACCGGGCAGTCCCCCTGTGATCTGGTAGGGAGGCACCACGCCCTGCGGTAGAGCCATAGTTGCTGCCGTTGCAGAAGCCGTCTGTATCAGAGCAAACATCAAAACCATCCTCATCACCACCGTGTTCTCTCCTGCCGCTTCGTGGTAAACGGCAATTGTTATTTTGTTGAATAGGTATGTGCATATGGGTGTACATGACGCTGTAGTGGTTAGCACACTGCAGTACAAACCCGGCAAGCCGAGTTCAATTCCCACTAACGGCCAACACCAGTGATGATTATCTGAACCAGTCCTCGGCCTCCCCTAGGTCGACTCAACCTCAAATAAGTGTCTGGTGCGATGTGTAAACATTGCCACTGGGGAGACAAAGGCTGCCGGCCGCTGTGCCAATTACCCACCCCTTCGTGTGCCAAGCCAGCCTTCATCTATGCTCACAAACAGCACTTGCCCTCACAATCTGTAAAGGCTACAAGGGGGATCTTTGTGCGTGTGCGCGCTACAACTGCTCACCATGTTTGCTGATGAGATGTGCTGAATGGAGCGCCCGTCTTGCATCACGATCTGAGCTGCAGCGGCGATGAGGGGAGACACAATGAGACATACGTGTGTCTTCGGTCAGTACGTTGTCTCTCCGTGGGACATGCTGGAGACAAGCTACAGGCAGTCTCGAGACAGGGAGCTTTGATGGTCAGTATGCGAGCCAAAAACAGTAAGTGATTTCCTGCGCAACTCAGCATTGAGGCGACGATCATCTCCAATTTACAGCTCTGATGGTAGAAATCCCACATTTCTATGGCTGGGAAAAGTCTGTAGGTAAAATAATACCCACAGTGGTACTCATTTGATAAACCCCACAGGATTTGAGCCGCTCACTCGACCACTTAGCGACAAGCATCAATAAAACTTCTAAGGCGTGTGTGGTACGTGTTACCGTGGCGCGTGCCGTTACCTCCGGCTGGGATGTTTGGGATCTGGATGACGTGGGATTGTTTCTGCGTGGCTGCGCCCTTCGCCTGCTGCCCCTGGGCCGTCTGCAGCAGCAGCTGCTGCTCCTCCGAGTGGAAACCATCCACCGTCTTCGCCTGCTGCAGTTTGCTCTCCCAGATCTGCAAACACAAAGGCCCTCTAACAACACTGCACCCTGCGTACGGGAGCCTCAGCTGTGGGAGGTCATCTTCCGATACCAATTGGCAAAGGGATTACAAATCTAGTTGTAAATCAAAAACCAGGGCTCACCGGATTGTGACATGGAGTGCGCACGTGCATGAAACCACTCTCTATACACAAACATCCCCTGCTAAGCCTTAACAGACAGTAAGGTGAAGTGCTGTCGGTGAGTGCCTATGAAGATCGGCACGGCACATGAGGGAGTGCAGGACCATAACCACACCTGACTGCGTTTGTCTCCCCAGCGCTCATGTTTACACACTGCACCGGGAATCGAACTCTGGTCACCAGGATCATAGCGCAGCGTGCTAACCGGTACACCAATGCTCCCCACTCCCAATACATACAAAGATCCCCTAAATAGCCTTAGCAGACTGTAGGGGCAAGTGCCGTTAGCGAGCACCTATGAAGGTCGACATGGCACACGAGGGGGTGGGTGACCAGCACCACGCCCGGCCGCCTTTGTCTCCCTAGTGGCAATGTTTACACACTGCACTGGGTACTCATTTGAGGCTGAGTCGATCTAGGGGAGGCCCAGGACCGGTTCAGAAAATCGTCACTGGTGTTGGCCGTGAGCGGGATTTGAACTCGGGTCGCCAGATTTGTAGCCCAGCACTAACCAATGGGCCACCGCTCCCCACTCCCAATACACGCATGCACACACACACAGACAACGGCGATTAACGGTGAACGTCTCATCCATCACAGGCATCCCCATGACCCAGACTCACGAAAACAATTGTCTGCAGACCAAACACATTTTTACATGTTACAAACTCCATGTGTGTCACAGTCTCAGGACTGACTTGAATTATCCAGTTAGGGCTCATTTTTAACTGAAAAAACATGGGCCTATGGTACTGACCACAACCTATGTGTACCCTGTGCTCTCTGATGGAGATAAAATAACCCAAAACACATGTTGGTCACAGTGAGTGGTGCATCACCTGCTAGACAAAGCTCAGAGTTGCACTGTGTGTCATGACACCATCTATTAAGTATACATATGGTACTTTATTTGCAACTCACAGGTGAGTGCCTGGTGTCTGGTGTCATACGATTTGTGGGTATGGTCAGCGGCAGGGTGGCACAGTGGTAATAATATTAATAATTTACTTTTGTAACGCGCGCATTTTCTCCGGGCACGTTGCAACCGTTGATTCGCGGAGCCCTGCTCAGTCGGTTTGTTGTGAGTTGGTGAAGAGGTGATTTTTAAAGAGTTTTTTGAAGGCTGTGGGGGATTGTGTTTGACGCAATAGGTGTGGCAGGCTGTTCCAGGTTGTGGGTGCCGCGACCGAGAATTGTCCTTTCGCGAAGGTTGTACGTGAGCGCGGTGTATGGAGTAGGTGCCGTGCTGAGCTGCGGAGCGTACGGGATTGTGTTGATGCGAGTGGCCGGAGTAGTGATGCGAGGTATTTAGGGTGTCCTGTATGGATAGCGCGGTGGCATATTATTGCAGTTTTGTAAGTGATGCGTTTGTGAATGGGTAGAACAGTGTGAGTCTCCATGCATTTTGTGGTTTGTTGGTCGCATGCCTCACACAAAAAAGGTCTTGCCCGAGGCAGTTTGATTCCCACCTTGGGCACCTTTCTGTGTGGAGTTTGTGGGTTCTTCCCCTGTTCTGCATAGGTATCATCCGGGTTCTCCGGTTTCCTACCACAACTTAATTGGTCGATACCATCATAATATATAGAATGCAGTGTGTGGAGGGTTAGCACATGCTGGCCATGTAGCTGCCAACCCCCACCTCTCTGCAGTTTCCTGCAGTGCCTTGGGACCTCTGAGTAAAAGGCACTATATAAATGTCATACAATATTCTTATTATGGGAGTGTCGCGATCCCTGTCAGGTAGTACTTGGTATTGCCTGCGAATTCTACCAAACACTTCGAGGCTGAGCTGAAAGACAACGATGTCCAGAGGCTGACCATTGTGCTTCGAAGAATCGCAAAGAAGATTATGGGAGTCATAAGCGGGCAGCACGGTGGCGTGGTGCATAGCACTGCCGCCTCACAACAAGGCCCCGGGTTCGAATCTCGGCTCAAGGGCCTTTCTGTGTGGAGTTTGCATGTTCTCCCCTTTTTCGCATGGGTTTTCTCCGGGCACTCCAATTTCCTCCCACAGTCCAAAGATATGCTGCTAAATATATTAATTTGCCTGCGGATTAAATTGCCCCGGTGCCCAGTGACGGACTGGTGTCGCATCATGGTAGAGGCGTTCACGTCGCGATCCCTGTCAGGTTAATACTTGGTATTGCCTGCAAATTCTACCAAACACTTCGAGGCCGAGCTGAAAGACAACGATGTCCAGAAGCTGACCATCGTGCTTCGAAGAATCGCAAAGAAGAAGATGAGTATAGTCCTGCCTTGCGCCCTGTGTCTGCCGGGATAGGCTCTGGCTCACCACGACCCTGTACAGGATTAAGCAATTTCTGACAATGGAC
>JAZEWU010000019.1:252210-286809 GCA_036362915.1 Geotria australis | reverse complement strand
GTCCTTTCTTTAACCAGATACAGTCCCAGTCTGCCCATTATTAAACTATAATGTACCAACCTACCAGTCAGTCATTTAGAACCGTAACCAACTACAGTACTAGCCAGCCCTTTATTAAACTAATGGACAAACCAGCCAGTCACTTACATAAGCAACTACAGTACCAGTCGGTCCTTTATTGAACCAACTACAGTACGAGGCAATCATTTGTTTAACGAATGTACCAGCCATCCCTTTATTTAGGCAATTACAGCAGCAGCCATCCCTGTATTTAACCAGCTACAGTTCAATCCCGCGCCTCATTAATCCAGGTGAGGGCCCGTGACGCGCACTACAGCGCGGGTCTCCGTCTCACTGAGGCGAATAAAAGAACGCGAGCAATTCGCACTGAACCCGGTGTCGGTATCGAACCGTCACGGCCACCTCCGCCAACACAGCTGTGGCTTACACCTGGAGGTAAGTGGTGGGTGATGTAATCCCGATAATACCAGAACGCCCCATAACATGTGGCCTCACACAAACGTGTCGTTTACAATTGTTCATATGTACACCGCTACTGCTGCTGTCGCGTTAGTAGCGTCGCTGTGTCGGCATTATAAACTGACAGTGATAATAATGATTGTAATAATCATAACGATGGTAAAAAAGCGCTCCACTCACCACCAAGTGCTGGTTAATTCCGCTCGCCATTTATACACACAGCCAATCACCGTCAGTGTTAACGCCAGAGTGAGAACAAAATATACAGACTAAGAACGCTAAAAAGAACACCGTGTAGATATAAATACAAATATAAATGAGAGATGTGTTGCTTTTATTTTAAATTCCCCTCATAAAATTCGCGCTTAAAATCGGCGGCCCCACGCCTCCCGCTCGCCGCGCAACTCGGCCCGGGGTGGGGGGGTCGCGCTATCGCCGCCGCCTCCTCCTCAGGGAGGGGGTCGCGCGCTCTCGCTGCCGTCTCCCCGAGGGGGGGTCCCGCTATTAGGAGGGTCCCGCTATTGCCGTCGCCTCCACACGGGGGGGGGGTCTCGCTATTGCGCACTGCGGGTAACGTCTCCCGCTCGATTAGCACTCCCACGGCTCTCGCGCGTCACCGGCTACAACGACCCCGCCGCCATGTCACGAAGGGAATGTGACGGCGTCGTCGTACGCACCAAGTCGCGGCGCATTGTCGGGGACATCACGCGCAACGAGCTTCTCCGAGGGAGTCGTCCGTGTGGCTACCCTGAGTAAGATGGCCGCGGGGCAGGCGGCGCGCTGTGGCACGACAGATTTCTAATAATTGCGATGGGTTTCAACAGCCAACCAATGAATATTGGGGGGTGGGCATAATCTGCGTATTAGCCAATCACATTTGATGCCTTGTAGGGGGCGATGTAGAGTCAGCCAATCACATGTACGGGGGCGTGTCAGAATCATAGGAGGCGTGTCATAGTGCGGATCGAATCGATGCTGTGAATCGATATTACAGACTCCGGATCGTGCCGGATTGCGGGGCAGAATCACTGGCGGGAAATCGATACGGAAATCGACAATTAGGTATATTTCGTAGAATCGCGAAGTCGTTATCCTCACGTCACAAGTAAACGCTACTGTATAATTTAAATAAATGTTTGTTAAAAATGTCGCGTTTGTTTTTTGTAATTGACGTCGCTTCCATATCCGTTTAAAAAAAGAGCCATTTTTTTCGAAAAGGTCACGATGTACAGTGTGTTGTCACCCTTTCCAGGTACGTTCGCTGCGTGGAGTTCGTTCTCCTCCCACAATGTAAACGCCATCATTAATTGCACTTCCACCACTGTAATTGCTGTGATGCTGTATTTTTAAAGAAAAAGAGGATCCATGAGTGGAAATTATCTGCAAAAACTGTGAGTTTTAATGGAAAGATCGTTCAATCAAGCAATGCACTAATGCATGAAACTTATTCGTGTCAGGCAGTGTGTTGATTTGTTACAGAGACCTTGAAGATCCACGTAACGCTCCCTCTCACCATCAACATCGCCAGTAGGGGTATCGGGTGGTCTCCCGGCACGGTATTTCGTACTTATTTGTCATTTGTTTGTGGAAGTAGCTTATAAAGCGTTCTATAGATTCGTTATAGGGTTAGGCTGTTGCTCTACTTTGTTGTAGGTATTGTAGAAGATTTTTAAGCCGTTCAGGAAGCTGTCCTTTAGCAGGATTGCTTTTGGCCAAGTAATCTTCCGACATTGACGACCTATCACTGTAGTAGCGTGCCATGCAATTTACACTGCAGGATATTTTCAACTACCTAAGTGACGGTGTCTTGCCACCCAATCTCAGCAGGGAGAAAGCATATTATTTTAAAAGACGCACAAAATTTTTCATCGCACAAGGGGGCAAACTCATCAAGTGCAAAGACAAAGTAATTTGCTGTCTCACTGAAGCAGAAAAGCGTAAAGCCTTTGAGGAGTGCCATGACAGGTGTGGTCACTGGGGCAGCAGGAAGACGGAAACCATTATGGCAAAAAGTTACTACTGGAGGGGAATGTGTAAAGATATGAGGGAATGGATAAACAGTTGCGAAATTTGTCAACGTCAAAGGGGCCCACCGAAAGATCCCACACTGTTAAGGGCAATTGTCAACACGCGGCCGTGGCAAACGGTGGGAATCGATGTGGTTCAAATGCCGACGACAGCAAATGGCAACAATTTTCTATTCACAGCCACGTGCTTGTTCAGTCAGTACGTTATCGTCAAAGCATTGAAAAATCAAACTGCGGAGTCTGTATCCAAAGCCCTGTTGACACTTTATTGGCGCTTTGGTCTCCCAGATGCATTTCTCTGTCTGATAGGGGTTCGGAGTTTTGCGATGAGCTTAATGAACATTTGTGTAAGATTTTGGAAACTGAACAGCTGTTGACACGTCCCTATGCTCCCCAGCCAAACGGGCTCGTAGAAAACACAAATAGCACAATCAAGACGCTCCTTCAGAAATTGTGCGTGCCCTCTATACATTGCTGGGATGCGGAGGAGAACTTGGAGCCTGCAATATTTGCTATTAACATGAAGCCCCAGCTGTCCACAAAATTTACCCCTTTTGAAATAATGCACCGTTTTCCTGCTGCCACAGTGTGAAGTCGTCTGCCTCCATCAGCAGACAGTATGCCGTTTGGACCCCCAGATCGTCAGAACATTCATGGATTTATTGAAATGTGGCTTGTTTTACTTTCAATGCGTCTCTGGCATGCCCACTTTTTTTTCAATTACTATTAACCCTGACTTTGTGCCCACAGAAATAAAACGCAGCCTGAAATTGTTTGAAAAAAACCCAAATGTAACTTGCTAAATAAGTCAATTATAAAACCTAATTATTTTGTATTATTGTAATGGACAGTAGCTACTCTAAGTGATTGTGTCTTTTAAGATCATCATCAATACCAAAAAAATGTTTCTGAATTTTCATAAAATTATGACATTGTGTTGTGCTAGTACTTGTACATATGTTATAAGAAACTTTCTCCCTAAGTTTTTCTTCATTAATTCCATGTCAAGTGTTCCTCCGCATCAATGTAGGTTGCGGCATCTGCACATTTTGTTGAAGGCATTTCAGTTCCCACCTCGGAGTTGTGTTTTATCTCCTTTTTACAGCATGGGTTTCCTCCGGGATCTCGGTTTTCCTCCAAAAGCAAAAAATACATGGTTAAAGATTCTCCCGTTAACATCATAATATTCCAAACGCAGTGTCTGCCAAGTGTAGGCAGACACTGTCTGCGTGCTTGCATATGCCACCAGCCTCTCTGCCGTTGGCTTCCCCATATCCTGTGTCTCGTCCACGACAAGGTATGGCATTTGCGTAATAATACTTTCATAAAACAGACATAACAACAACAAAAGTGAACTTTGAAAACTTTGTTGGTTTTGACGATATGCACTATTGCATAACAATTTTACAATAACAAAAATGTTTACTTTGTAAGTACTATGTTTTGAATGATCTTTGTCACAAGCAAAAGGGGTCTACCCGCATAAATCATTAATTGTATATAAGTTCGGATGAGTTTATCGCTCCGTGTGTGCGTGTGTGAATGAATGGCCATTGCCTTACAGCCACGGAAACTTGTTTATACAGTGCTTGAAACTTGTTTATACAGTGCTCAATTACAGTACTAGGAAACATAAGCACGTGGACTCAAACGGTGATTGAAAAAACCGGAGATAACAGCGGGACGTGATCCACGCCGGATGAGAATGTGCCACAAGGCGGTACAGTGGAGAGAGAGGCACATGGCGGACACGGGCGGACGGTGATGGTCCAGACACCGGCGAACTGCTGCAGCCTGATTAGAAAGTTCAAAGAGAAGCTCCGTGCGGCTGTATGTAGTAGCCAAGACCAGCGAGCTACGGTGGAACCATGAGCGTTCCGAGGAGTTAAATGCTTCAGAACCAGGAGTAGATCACCGTTTCGCAACCTCCCCCTCGGTCATGAAACAGCAGTTACCTGCGAGGCCGGGCATGGTGTTAGCGCGCTCGTGAAGGAGTGATGGACTGTTGGAATCCCCTGAGGAGAGGGCCGAATGAGTGGACCCGAGAGTGAGGTCGGGACGTGCTGAATGATCGACCCAACACAACAACGTACCTCTGTACGACGGGACAAGGGCGTGAAGGGAGCGACTCCCAGCGTCAACTGGCGACATCCCCGCGACTCTTCTCGACTTCCATCGCCAACGACCCACGTTCAGCCAGGGAGGTACACGCGACTATTGAACCGGGTGATATCATCCTTCTAAAGCTGTGGGCAAGTCAAGCAGACGGGCGTGAACTGCCTGGGTAGATAAACTGAGTACTGTGCCATCACTGAGACGAGAGTGGATTGCCATCATCCACAGGATACAAGTTCATTGCATGGACTTTATTTGAAACCGTGTTATACACAGATCAAGAGTGTGAATGGTGTGAGGTGTGTGTGGTTATACATTGTTCCATTGTTTTGTGATGTAATTTCGTTCCCTTGTTGGATATTCCTAAGGTAGGGCTATTAAAGTTTATACCACCTGTTGTGTATACATACGTTTCGGGCTGTTTATGTCTGGTCCTGACACCTACCTCTCACCGGATCCATTTCCCACAGTGCGGGGAGAGTGAGTGGGCCCCCAGACTCTTACCCCCCTGGAGTTTCAGATTCAGCCCCAGTGTCACCGTGGCGTGTTGCTTGTCACAATGCAAAAAACCCGTTGAATGCATGTTGATATTAGAAAAAATGTGAAGAAGGTATAACGGTTTTAAAATGTCATAGGTACAGGTCATTTAACAACAGCCTTGCACATGTTGCTACAATAGGCTGACTAAATCTATCTTTTATTACCCTGAACATAAGTAAAGGGATGTCTGGTCCATTCTCCTTGGACTGCTGCCACCGCGACCCTCACCAGGACAAGCGGGTTAGAAAATGGATGGGTGGATTAGTAATGTGCACGATTGTTAGATTCCCATACTCACTTTTGAACAAACCTGAGGCTTGATATTGGGTCCACGTGCATCAACTCTAACACCATATTTCGTGTTCAGTCCATAGCTACATATTCTTTTATACAAATAGTACATGTCGCTATACATTTATTATAGCAGTCTTGGTGTGCCCGGAAAAAAACCCACGTGGACACGGGGAGAATATGCAAACTGATCTAATCGAAGCCACGAATCAATGGTGTTGCTCTGCATTGTATTACACCGTGCAGCACACTCGGCCAAAAGATGCGTGCATGGTTATTCTAACGTTTGTTTCAGTGCGACAAAGTCTGCTTGGCATGAGGGAGGGGGAGACCGGCAGCAGTGACTTAAACAAGAACGTGCGTTACTCAAAAGATGAACTATTTAACGTCATGGAACTACAGTCATCAAGAGCGTTATGAAACAAAAAGCATCACATACCTTATATATAAGCATTATATTCTGTTGCTTTTCATGTTAAGTACATTAAATAGTTTACAACTGTACTATTGTAACCTATATAAACATACACTTTAAGGGACGTGAACATTCTATAGTTTGCGATACAAATTGCTGTTCCATTGCTATGTAGTCAATTATCCAAGTAAAAATAAAAGTGAGTTTGTGCCAAAATATACGTTTCCTGTCTTTGTCAAGGACTGGGGCAGACTACAACTCGCCTAACGCGAGATGACTGAGCGGTAAGCCTGAGGCTTGAGACCAAGGAAGTGAACAGTTGTGCGATCACTTGAATCTTCAATAAGTTGGTCACCATTCTCGTACCGCATAATCGATCAAAAGCAGCGATCTATTTACATCCATAACGGTTTACTTTTCAAAACAGTGTCGTGTTTGGCATCACCAACGACTCGCATACCTGCATCAAGATCTAATAATGACAAGCCTTTAGACTGAGTAATCCATCCCATAGCGTATGCGTGCTGTGCTTGATGTCAAAACACATGAAAGGAAGCCAAACAGAAGCACTTCACCCTTAGACTTTAAAACGACTAATCATGTAATGGATTACAACTTAGTGGTAATGCACTATAAACAACAAGCATTTGAAAGCAAATTGCATTTAAACAAAAAAGTACATGCACATTTGGTTTAAGTGTATAAGCAAAGTATCAGTTAACACTGGGCTTAATACTGCACATACATCAGTCATGTAACGATGTTAATTTATAGATTAAGCGTCGTATGCTCATGATAGATGCATCGAATTGCACGTGTGAGTGCAGAATATAATTTAAACAAATTATGCAAATTGAAAGGCAACTGAATATTTAGGCACTGATCCAATGCCCCAGACAGATAAGCTAACAGAGCGAATGGGACTGCAGGAACAAGGCGTTACATTTATCCTGGATTTGAATTGGTCAACCAAATCACTGCCTGGTGAATCGTTACATGCCGATTTAACGCTACGGACGACAAAGCACCTTTTTGAAAATATCAACATTTTTCACGACAGTCAGAAGGAACACTTTTTTCAAATGTGGTATCTCTCAGCAAATGTGGGACAATGAACTAGGGTATATTACCTGCCTTTTTCAATTTGATTTGCAACAAATATGCTATTTTTTTAGACCTTTATGTATAACCAGTTAAAGGCCCATTGAGAGTGCAGAAATCTATTTAACGAGGGAAAACTGCTGAACCAATTACAGCAATACACACGTGTTTCAAGACAAAATCCAACACTTTTTTAAGGCAAACATTAGTGATCACTGCACACACACGCACAGACGGCGGCTTATATGCATAATGTAAAATATACAAGGTTTTACTTTTTCTGGCAATGAGAGAAGTGTTAAGATCTTTAACCACCAAATAGACACCTTTTTGCAAAGGTTCCAGTTTGCAAGCAGCCACACATGCGTGTGGAAAAAAGGTGCCCATAGTCTAAACAGCTAGACCCGAGCTTCTAATGCATTGATATTTGCATTGTCCAAAACTACTTGCCTTTTGGCAACACTTGGCTAAACACCGAGACTAGGCTCTAACGAAAGCTGTCTCTAGTGTTGGGCCAATCAGTTTTATAGGACAATGCATATATTATCATTGCACAAGCATGTGTGGCTGCTTGCAAACTGGAACCTTTGCAAAAAGTTGCTTATATGCATATTCTGCACAATTTTCAAGGGAATGCAATTGTCCCCAGTTTAGTTACAGTTGCACACTCTGCATTCACTTGCAACCCTTGACAAATATTAAGAATCCTACACTTAACCATGCCCGACAGATAGATGTTTATTATTACAGCAGAAACAATACCCAGTGAGCGTGCAAGCTCTTTATGGGACTCCATTATTAAAATTGCATAACCCCAATAGAAAAGTGTGGTAGTGTTATGTATACTATAAGAAATATTAAATACAGAAAGTCCATCCTATAATTCAGTCTTGGCAGATTTGTTAAGGGTTTCTTTTACAGTGTGAAGTTTTGTCGACATGTTTAGATATGGATATTTTTATTAAATCAGGTGAGAACCCTGGGCCCATGTTAATGTTTCACAGCCCTTGCTTAATATGGACCCAAACTTGAGATAAGGTTTCCCCACATCTGTCATAATATTATTCCCGTGTACTTAAAGTTGCCTTACAAAGCCTTAAAATGTTCTAGGCTTTTGCTACTAGGGACATTTGGCCAATTCTTAATTCAGAATGTTTTAGAGTGGAAGGAAACATGCAATGCTCGAGTAATTTTAACACACCCAAGGGGATGACACCTCGTAAAATTGCCACACTGCCAACTTGCGACCGTTTAGGTCTGGTCTAGTGCCAATGATTTCGATTGCATAAGAGGTATCCTGAGCCCGATTTATTAACAGTTTATGACTTAAGAAAATTATACCAGCGATATATTCCCAAACACATTATATGGTAAAAAAAAACAATGTGTTTTAAGGAACTGATGTGGCTGCATTCTGCACTAAACACACAAGCCAATCGCCTGGGTATCATGATGTAATGGTGCAAGCCCTTCCCGTGGATGAAGCCAACCAATCAGACTCTGGTCCATCTGGCACACACGTGTATATGAATGTGTGCCAGCGATTCCACCCCCACAACGATTGAGCCCCTTAAACGCAAAAGGTGAGGTTTTTTACACGGTGAGCGTGCACCACAGCAGCCTCTCTCGAGCACCTGTGTTGGGTGGAGGAACACGTTCCTGTGACTGCGAGATGTGTAACCGATCACTGGCAAAGCGGTGACCGTTTGCGATTTGTTCCTGTGGTTACCAGTCACGCAAAGCGTAATCTCAACAACCTGAATTAGAACCCCTTGGATATTTTGTAACGTCCCATCTCGGCTGGTGACCACTGACGCACACGTTTGAGAAAGTGTGCATGTGGAAATGGCGCTTTGCAGAAGAATGCAGACTCTGTATAGCACAGATGCCTACGACCTTACATGGACAAAGGGTTATTTTAAAATCACACCTAAATTGTGTTTGATCTGTTAAATGTCTAGATTTTTTTTACGTATAGATTTGCATTACACTTTCAGTTATTGCTGAAAATGAATGCCATGCAGTGTGAGCATTTTTAACATTCATTGTAGATAATGATGTAAGTTTTCACAGCTCGATGTATAAGAATTGCTCTCAAGAGCTGTTGTTTTGGGATAGTCGTGTCACGCGTTCTTCCTGTCTCCTTCGTGATGTTTCACCTCTGAACGAACAGCTCGAGCAAGTCTAACTGTAAATAAACAAAAAACATTGTACACTACAAAAAATATTTTTAGTGACAGATTAACATTTTTATTTTGACATTACATTCTGCCTGTGCAAAACTCGGCATGGGGGAGGGGGCTAACATTACTAAAATGCAGAAAATGGCACAAGAGCTTTCGTGAGGCAAGTGGACTTTTTTCTACATTTGCATATGACAAGGAACAGAGTGCTGGGTGAGTATATGTATCGAAGAGAACCACGTCACTGCACTGGTTAGTACCGACGTTACTTAAGTTGAGCAGACACAGCAGAACTCAAGACAGACCACAGCCCTCACAAACACCAAGAGCATCCGTCGGTAAGGCGCCCGCTCGGACACCTGCTCAGCGGAGCCCCTTCGCAACACCTGATGCGACAGCCTTCCAGGTGTAACGTGCATTGACCCTAAATGCTGCTCAGAGGCCAGTGGCATGGTCTTATGGTCGAGAAATATGGAAGAAATATAGTTACAAAGGGAGTTTTTATAAGTATCACCATTGCATTACAACTGGTTTGCAGATAATTACAAAGTTGTGGCAGCAAAGAGCTCTTTACCAAATGACTCAAGGGTGAGCATGCCGAAATAAAATAAGCTATTAACCCTGTTGCCCCAAATGTATCTAAAATGTTTAAACGTAGGACTCTTGTAAGCTTGATCATTCGTAGGTATGTGAACGATAGGTGAGAAGACTGGAAAACGGAGGTGTCAGGCCCCTCCATCAGCCTCGATTATAATCCCGAAGCTATGCTGCACACAGACATTTCGTTCCCCGGCTTCCAGCTACAGCGTTTGCCATTTGCTTGTGACGGTGGCATTGGGGACCTGCGTTGGCTCTCTGTGGTCTGCGGTGCGTTACAGGGGTTACACGAATGAGCTTCATCTCTTCTTGGGCGGAGCGGGCGCAGTTCGGGGCGGCGTCACGGGCCTGCCCGAGTTCAGTCCTCCGTACTGGTATTTTGGCTTCTTTTCAGCCGGCTTCAAGATCTGTTGGAGAAAAAAAAGTTGTTAAACAAACACCATTTGTTTAACACCAAAGACAACTTAACACTTTCGTGGATGCTGCATAGCTCTGGAATGGCTTAAACGTAATTTTTAAAAATCAAAGTTTTGAGCCTGGAGTCATGTATACTGATGTAGGTGGAGAGAGGGGGCGTGCTCGACATGGCTATCCCGAAAAAACTACTTTGGAAAGCAATTCTCATGTTGATATAGATGATTTGAATAAAGGCCACCCATGGAGAGACGTTTTAAAAGGATGCCTCTCTATGTAGTATTTAAATGTCATAAATGATCTCAAATCTGTTCTTTTATTATATTTGTGTATGGAGCTGTAAGGCCCGGGATGATTTGGTGATTTATTGGGGGCTGTGCTGTTCATCTAGATAAGAGAGACACATATGAAACTGATATATTTGAAAAATGTCAACGGTCCAGCGTGCAAGACCACGACCAACGATGACCGCTGGTCAAGAATAACGATGCAGCGGCGGCGTCGGCCGGGAACGTGCCCGCGAACACGTGGGTGAATCGCTACATCCCCCGCACCATGCGGGATGGCAGTGGCTTGGGGAGGCTTTCATCTAGCAGTGGATTGATCATGGTAGTCAGGCAACTTAGGAACACATTTTGTTAGTATGGTCCTTACTTATCGCCTAAGATTGTAATTTTTGTGAGGGATCAAAAGGAAGATCTGTGTATCAAGGCACCTGGAAGGAGCACATGAGCGTCTCGTCAACGCTCATCATGGCTCCAGCGTTGTCAAACTCCCCGCAGTAGTTGGGCGCGGAGAAGAGGGTGACGAGCTGCCGCTTGGCAAAGAACTCGTAGCCGTCCTCAACGACCTGCGGGCACGCGGACGGGGGTCAGTGTTCACACGCCGCCAGTCAACGCTGACCATCGTGGAGGCAGACTGGCCGCTGTCAATAACGCGGACTCAAACCGTCTCCACCGAGGTCCAGTCAATGTCTTCAGCATCGCAACTACTGGATTGTTTCTCATTCTAATCTACTGCCCTTGTCAATGAACTGTCCAACCTACTAAAGGTTCTCCTCAACGTGACCAGGCAAAATTGACCAAGTCCGACTTTAACCCTCATCAACGGCCGTCTCGAGAACACTTTGGCTCTTGCCACAACTTGATAATTGCCAATCCGAGTTGGTAATCTTCCAAAGGCTCTGAAAAGACACTCGATTTATTTATTGAACTTGCTCGCGGCTCTTACCCCCCTCCCGAGTAGGCTACTCTGACCACCACCTCATCATCATTTCTCTACAGCCACCCAGGGCTCTCATCAGAACTACCAGCTACTCACGCGACCTCAGAGACATCGATATCCCCCGCCTTTAGCACATCTTTGCCCATTATCTCAACCCAGATGTTTGTCCCCATCGGCTCGTAGCTTATCTCAATTCGCGTATTTGTTGTGTCACTGGAATCCTGTAAAGAAATTGCAAGATCACTTGGTGTTTTCTGCTGTGATAATAAACATCTATCTATGACAGTGTTGGACAAACTGACACGTCCGAGAGCTCGAGTCACTCGTGCGTCACCACACGGTTCCCGCTGGCTGTGCGCTGATGCCATCCGCGCCAAGCAAATCAGGAGGCGTTGGGAATCGACTTAATCTCATTGCGCTCGCCACCGACCGGACCCCATTACACAGCAAGAGTGCAAACAAGCAGAGTCTTGCATCACCACCTCCTATATGAAAGGTCGCATTCAAACTGCCTCAGGAAGCCCTTGTGACTTTTGGAAAGGCCTCAAATACCTCCTCCATCCCGGCCGCAGCCTGGCCCCCATTCACAATGATGCGCAAGCGTCACTGAAGCTCACAAACTCTTTCAGCGAGTATTTCACCAACAAACGTGCAACCATCGCCAAAACCATCAAGGCATCCCGCAAATGTCACCCAAACCCTGTAAAACCCCGGTCCCCACGCCCTAGCTTACCCGACTGCGTTCCTGTCCTGCTTGCCTCTGCTACCTAAGGATGTCTTCGCCCTATTCCAAGCACTGTTCAAACCGTACACCACAGAACGCCTGATAATTATTACCCACTGACACTGCCAGAGCATATGTGTAGGATACAACTTATGTGAATTGCAAGAAATATGGTTTTCCTGCTATTCGATTCTGAATGACACTTGCTGGCCCAATTTCAAAAACCATTAACAACAATATGAGGTAGCGATATCAGCATTAATGACAACAACAACACCACGTCTATACATATTAACAGCTGTACAACTATTTTACAATCACCATTGAAGCCACACTACAACCACAATAATTACAAACACAACTGCAACCGCATTGTAACCGTGACTAAAATGACAAACTCAACATCCTCGGCACCCTGCTGCTTGTGGCCTAGACGTTTTCCATCGGCGACCCCATCGACAGCGTAGACGTCAAACACCACACCCACGCAGATTACAGTCTACTTTTCACCTCCGCCGATTATACCGACGCCTCCGGAGTCAAGAGCAGCAGTGGTTCTAGGTTCATGACCTCTCGTTGAACGCTTCCAAAACCAAAGGCTGTCAACCGATGAGAGGCCAGCAAATTATTGGCGACCTGACGCATGCCCAGCCCTATTATATGTACATATTGGTGTGCAATCAACAGGTGCCTATTAAAGTGCATCATAAGCATCCTTAATTGAGTCAGGTATAAAGAACTGGCTAAACAAATACAAATATGCTTGCTCTGTTCTTTCAGGATAGCCGTGTCAAGCGCTGTCCCTCTCTCTCGCAACGTTTCGCCTCCTCATGTTGGAAACATCCTCAGGCATTGATGCTTCCAACGTGGGAGGCGAAACATTGTGGGGGAGAGAGGGAGCGTGCTCGACACGGCTATCCCGAAAGAACAGCTCTGATGATCCATCATGAATCGAGCCGTGAAAACCTACATCAGTACAAATAAAGGGGGTCAAGGTAGAGGCGTTCACGTCGCGATCCCTGTCAGGTAGTACTTGGTATTGCCTGCGAATTCTACCAAACACTTCGAAGCCAAGCTGAAAGACAACGATGTCCAGAAGCTAGCCATTGTGCTTCGAAGAATCGCAAAGAAGAAGAAGAAGTACAAATAAAAATATAATCTTCCAAGAACTAACCATTGCGACTCGGCGATGTTTTTCTCCGCTACGCATTGTGACAGACAGCTCGATGGCCCGTCCCATCTCGAGGGCCACGCGCGATACGGCCGTGACGGGGGCGAGGAGGAGCGTTTAAAGAAGGCGGACGGGCGTGCGGGTGGGTGGACGGGCGGATAAACAGGCGTGCGGGTGGACCGGCGGTCAGACAGGCGGATAAAGAGGCGTGCAGGCGGACGGGCGGATAAAGAGGCGGGTGGCGGGGGGGTTTCCATCACCTGGTGTGCACGGCAGATGAGGTCCAAGTCGTGGCGGTTGAGGAATTTGCTGACGACGTCGGCCCCGAAGGTGAAGGAAACTCCGCGGTCGTTCTCTCCCCAGCCCTGCACGTCCTTGTCCGGGTCCGACCACAGCAGGTCGCACAGCAGCCCTTGCAACAAACGCGGGCGTCAATACCCCGTTCTAGTACAGCTGGAGGCGTTAAGATATTAATAAACAGCCATCAAGGTGTGAACTCAGAATAGCACGTTCCTGCAGCACGCTGCTGACTTTTAGTTTTATTGGCAAATCTCGCCTGCTTTACTACTTGTGTGTTCAGTAGTGAAGCTCTGTTTATGAGTTTAGGTCATTTGAAAAAGTGTGTAAGTGTAGTGTACCCGTCGATATGTTGGAGCAAACGAGCGAGCACATGCAGCACTTACCTTAAAGATGGTACCGACGTTTCGCTGAGACTGCCACTCAGCTTCATTAGGGCTTGGAAAGGCTACACTTACACACTTTTTCACATGACCCAAACTCACAAACAGAGCTTCACTATGGATAACATTGGTCATGAAAGCCTACGAGTGTTTGTGCTCACTACAATTCACGCTGAAAGAGCTAATGCCATAGCTCTGCCCGTTTATGATGGGGTGGCGGGGGAGGATGCAATAATTCTAGCTAAGATGATCTTATGTAAGTAAGGGTTTATTAATAATAATCGATTTTTGTAACGCGCGCATATTCTCCGGGCGCGTTGCACCCGTTGATTCGGAGGCGCGGAGCCTGGCTCAATCGGTTTGTTGTGAGTCGGCGATGAGGTGACATTGTAAAGTTGTGTTACTAATATGGACTTTCCGTATGGACAATTGGGCATCTCTATCAAAGGGTTGGGCCAAATGTGGAAACATTTCTCAATACTAATCTTCTTCTTTGCGTTTCTTCGAAGCACGATGGTCAGCTTCTGGACATCGTTGTCCTCCAGCTCGGCCTCGAAGTGTTTGGTAGAATTCGCAGGCAATACCAAGTATTACCTGACAGGGATCGCGACGTGAACGCTTCTACCTTGACCCCCTCAATACTAATTAGATGACCATTGTGTAATGTGAGCTGATGATAGGAGTCGTGTCACATGTAGGTGGCATGGTGACACTGTGTCCACAGTGCGATGACTAATGTTACACACAATTAATGTGCAGTAACCCTCGCCCCTTGCCCTGTTTGGCTCCGAGCCCAATTCATTTGTCTCATGAGAAACACTTCATGCTTTGATTCCAGCTTGTCGCGGCAAGTAGCCAGTGGAAAAACCACCATGAGGGATCTGCTTCGATGTGCCAGTGGAACATGGGTATTAGGTGACTTGCCTGTGTCTGGGACGTCTGTGGGTCTCATTATCCTCCGGATCTGCTCCATGGACTGCAGGTCAGGTGAGAGACCTGCAGAAACAAGTGTCTTTTGCTGAAACCCTCCAGACATTCACATACCTCAAATACAACAACCAACGTATCTCAAAGCATCTTATATTTTACATCTTCCTTTCAGAAGCAAACTTTAGTTGAGAACAGTTTTGGTTGCAAAAGCAGTGGTACTGTTTTCAACACAAGCTAAAAAATGAACACGTTTAATAATAGCCCTTAAGTTTGTGTTGATGAATTTTGATCAAAATGAAGTCACAACTCCATTAGACAACATCCAACATATGTTTCTTCGACAGTTTTTTTTTTAAACACTTGTTAATTTGTCCATTATCAGTACTCGCTTCATCCTGTACAGGGTCACAGTGAGCCAGTCTACAATGGAAAACACAAGGCGCAAGCCAGGGCTATGCCCAGAATGGAATGTCAGTCCATCCCAGAGTGCTGAGGCCAATTTAGTCAGCAGGCCAATTAACCTAGGCAGCAGCATGTCTTTGGACTGTGCGAGAAAACCGCACTGCACAACGAAAACCCACGCGGACACGGGCAGAATATGCAAACTCCACACAGAAAGGCCCCCCGAGTCAGGAATCAAACCCATGGCCTTCTTGCTGTGAAGCAGCGGCACTATTCACTGCGTCATCTTGTCGCACAAACCACTCATTAAAATAAAACCCATCTCACCCCCGTGGCAGCAGAAAATCTTCTCATCCACGATGGCTGCAATGGGCAGGCAGTTGAAGCAATCTGTGAATGTCTTCCAGAGCTTTATGTTGAAGCGCCTCTTACCTGCAATGAAAAGGTTCAACGCCATAGTCATTTGCATATTTAATGCTCACGTTTGTTTAGGACAGCTGCCACTGGGACTCCCTTTGGAATGTATTAGATGTTATACAAAGCATTTTGATTCACGGAGGACTTAAAACGCCATATACAAGGGGGGCCAGAAATAACGGACACATTTAACGCAGACAACGTAGTTTGAAATGTGCCCGTTTTTATGGCGCACCCTGTATATGCAAATACAGTGGTCCCTCGCTTTACGATATTAATCCGATTCAGAACACGTATCGTGTTTTGAAACCATCGTAAAGTGAGACCAAATAAACTGCAGGATAAATAGTACAGTAAGAGCCGCACATACGTGTTTCAAACAAAGCAGGAGTAAACACTGAGATGTAAACATTAAAAAGCACTGCTATAGGCTGAGAAGCTACCCAAGTGGCGTGCATTTGCGTCGCTGACTGGCTGCCGCGCCACCCGTGCTCACGCACAGCCACATTGTAATGCGTATCGTAAAGTGTAATTTGATCGTAATGTGATACTAATGTTCTTATAGAGCGTAACGCGTAAAGTGATTTCATCGTGTTGTCAGGTCATCGTAAAGCGAGGGACCAGTGTAACATTATTATTCCAGTAATGTGGACAGCTTTGTCAATGAGCGATTCTATATACGAATGGCACACACGTGGCTGTTGAGCAATGGCTCACACTCATCGTAGAAACCGTAGATGCGATTGATGCTGGCGCACTCGTGGTTGCCCCGCAGCAGGAAGAAGTTCTCTGGGTACTTGATCTTGTAGGCGAGCAGCAGGCAGATGGTTTCAAGTGACTGCTTGCCACGGTCCACGTAGTCACCCAGGAAGAGATAGTTGCTCTCGGGTGGAAAGCCACCGTATTCGAACAGACGCAGCAGATCTGTGTACTGGCCATGGATGTCACCTGTGTAAAGATAAAGACACAAGTCACCCATATAGCCTTAAGACTGTAGGGTCGAGTGCTCACGAGGTGGGTGACCAGCAACACACCCGGGCCGCCTTTGTCTCCCTAGTGGCAACGTTTACACACCACACTAGGTACTCATTTGAGGCCGAGTCGACCGAGGGGAGACCCATGACCGGTTCAGAAAATCGTCACTGGTGTTGGCCGTGAGCGGGTCACCTGTGCAACACGTGCCCACAGAACCACAACCACATTAATCCCAACCATTAGGGAAAGTGTTATAAATCAGTAACTATTAGGGGTGCATCAAACTTCACGATTCACTATCAGGATGAACAGAGAATACGTCATTGTGTACCGAGCCACTGCTTGAACCAAAAAATGAAATCATAATAAAAAATAACGTCATAAAAATGTTTTACATACAACAGACATTTATGTGATTACAAGCCCATACATTGCAAACATAACTTCAGTGATACGAGATAAAAAAAATAAAGAGATGGTGAAGAAAACATAGAATGCCAACCCACACCAGAGATGGATTTTGAAGATACAGGATAGGATGGAAGGGAAGCAATGAGATGAAGACACAGGACTGGAGTGCTCACAAAACGGAGCTGAACTTTCCCCAGCAGGCTCCACCTCCCCCATTAAGTGATTTGAAAGCCCACATGCTCGCCAAGGTTCCTTCCAGTGGCACAGGCCCACTTCCAACAGTACGTGTGAGTAATGCTATACATCAGATTAAATCATCCAGTGGGGGCCAGTTTCATGAATGCTACTGTGGCCAGGGGTGTTTTTACCACACATTTTGCATGTTGTCTGTTGTATATTTATGGTTTATCATCTTTGAGATGCTGACAAATAACGCCAACTTCTGCTGTGCGGTGTGATTAAAAACTTCACTCCGTGTTTTTCTTTGGTTCGTAACACGTTTAAATTTTACAACATTTCATAATTTTTAAGTTTGATGTGAATGTTTTGTTAAATTTGCCAATTTAGGATCTGAAAGATAGAGATCCCCAATATAAATTTAACACGAAGGGTTTCGTGACAAATATTATCCATAGTCTAGCTCTTTTTATGAGTTAGGTCACGGAAAAAGTAAGTGTCGTAAACCCCGCCTCCACCCGACACAGCCAATTGGTCATTAAAGGGCTGTCACATGAACAAAACGTGCCAATTCGTTACGACTTCAGCACACCGGTATGTTGGAGAGCGAACCCACAAGATTAACAATCATGGTACGACGTTTCGCTGATAGTTGCAATCAGCTTCATCAGGTTCTCGCCAGATCCTTTGTTCCTGATGAAGCTGATAGCAACGTCGTACCTTCATTGTGAATGTTGTGGGTTCGCTCTCCAATATACCGGGATGCTGAGGTAGTAACGAATTGGCACGTTTTGTTCACGCGACAACCCTTTACCGATTGGCCGTGTCGGGTGGAGGCGGGTTTACGACACTTACTTTTTCCGTGACCTAACTGATAAAAAGGGCTACACTACGGATTCCCAATATTGCTTTTACCACAGTTCTGGCAAGTGCTATTAGTGAGCAACGATAACGACCACACCCATCAGCAAAGACAAAGGCCCCCGTATAGCCTTAACGGACCGTAGGGTCAAGTGCCATTAGCGAGCATCTATGAAGGTCGACATGTCACACGAGGAGGTGGGTGCCCATCACCACGCCCGGCCGCCTTTGTCTCCCTAGTGGAAATGTTTACACACCACACTAGGTAGTCGTTTGAGTACCTAGGTTAAAAAAATCGTCACTGGTGTTGGCCGTGAGCGGGAATCAAACTCGGGTAGCCTGGTTTGTAGCCCAGCGCGCTAATAATAACAACATTTATAGAGCGCCTTTCACCCGAGGGTCACAAAGCGCTGCACAAGGCTGTGGAGAGAACGGCATGTCAATAACATCAAGACAGATAAACTGAGAGTCAAGCAATCGCGATAAATTATAGGACATAGATCATAAAGACAGCAGAAAAATAATAATAGCAACTACAGAGCGCCTTCCACCCGAGGGCCACAAAGCGCTGCACAGGGCCGCGGAGAGAACGACAAACCAACAACGACAGAGAACAGTAATCAGACAGCGTTGAGCCGCATAAGTGGTCTTTGCACGACGGCTTGAAGGCTTTACAGAACAAGTAAGTCTTAAGCTAACCACTGAGCCACCGCTCCCCACACCAGGCAACACACACACACACAAACACGTGACTCTCCTGCACATGGAGAGATGGCACATTTCCCTCCCTGTAAAGAATGGGGCGGGTGGTGTCCTCGTTGCAAAGTGGGACAAGTATTTATCAACTTAACAAGTCAACTTATCAAGTGCATTTGTGACCATTCTGTCACAGCGTAACAACCTGACAGCTACTTTTTCTGTGTAAATGTGCACTGAATTACAATAGTGTAACCCAGTACACAAATTGAAAAATGTATACCCTAATTGCTTGCAAAATAAAATAATTGTAATCTGAACATAAATCATTGATAATTTGGATATTTTTACATCTGTTTTTATGTTAGAGAAGAGATTAAAACTCTGGCAACTGAAATCCAAGAGTCACAACATGACACCAGCACGGGCCGACGGTAAACACGTCAGGTACTAAATTTATCGATGTTAATTTAACTTTTATCCCAACAAGTTTGTCCTGTAGTTGCAAGGAGAATGTTTTTAATTGAGACAGCAAATCGAATCCAGATGTCCTTTGCTAGTTTCCACAAACGACGCTGACTTGTTTACAAAGCTGCATGAAAGGTGGCACTGTTGGGCAGTGCATGCGTCAAAGCCCCCGGTGTTCAGCTCCACTTTAGCGGCATGAGTAATGCACAGAGCATACACTATTGTGTAGAAACGTGCAAATTCAGTGTGTGCATTTATGTTAATAATAATAAATGTTATTTATAACACGCACGCATTCATTCAATTTCGAAGGTATTCATCCAAAGAGATAACGACTGAGGCGTGAGGAAAACGCAGAGAGGCGGAGAATGCAGCCAGGCGGTTAGCCGGCACCAACATATTGCCACACAATGCGCCCTATCTATTATGATGTTATTGGCCAATTCATTAATGAGGTTTTTTTTAAGTTGTGGGAGGAAACCGGAGAACCTGGAGGAAACCCACGCATAACAGGGGGAAAACGCAGAAACTCCACAGAGAAAGGCGTCCGAGGCGGGAATCAAACTACCCAGGGCAGAAGCAATCTTTCAGTGGGGGTCAAGGTAGAAGCGTTCACGTCGCGATCCCTGTCAGGTAGTACTTGGTATTGCCTGCGAATTCTACCAAACACTTCGAAGCCAAGCTGAAAGACGACGATGTCCAGAAGCTAGCCATCGTGCTTCGAAGAATCGCAAAGAAGAGAAGTGAGACACAAATGTTACCACCGCGCCACCCTGCTGCCCAAACATCAACAGCCATGAGTAATTATTTCTGAAGGCCTGCCCACGTTGTTGTCATCAGTCATTATCCATTCGTGGTGTTGCGATGCCATAATTACACTCTCTCCTGCACACAAGTTAATCCCATCACTGGTGGTTGTCCTCTCAGGCGTGGTCTCTCTTTTGGCTGCCACTCTACCACCAGTTTAGCGATGTAACCTGCACAAGTAAAATAGCTTTGATGCACAGTAAAAACGATGTCACTGTTGTCACTATTATTTGGGTGGCAGGGTGCCCCAGCGGTAACATCTGCATCTCACAGGAAGAAAGTCCTGCCCGTGGCAGTTCGATTCCCGCCTCTCACAGGACAGGGCAGACATGAAGATGAGGGGAGATTGTACAGGGTGGCCAGGAAGGATCTAGGACAAAAGGGAATACACAAGTAACGGATCAGGAGGCATGCTATAACAAGCATAATAATGCTTGTTATAGAATTATTATATTTTTTTTCTGCTGTCTTTATGTCTTATGTCCTATCATCTTCTGCTGAAAGACAACGATGTCCAGAGGCTGACGATCGTGCTTCGAAGAATCGCAAAGAAGAATAATCTTCTTTTCGATTCATCGAAGCGTGATGGTTATACGACAGCTTCCCATTTCTTTACACAGTTCTTTGCATTTTTATTGAACTCTGCAAGGTATTTTTGTCCTATAATTTATCGCTATTGCTTGACTTTCAGTTGATCTGTCTTGATGTTGTTGGCGTGACGTTCTCTCCCCGGCCCTGTGCAGCGCTTTGTGACCCTCGGGTGAAAGGCGCTCTATAAATGCTGCTATTATTATTATTATCCAACGCACGAATGGGCAAAACGCAGCCGACGATGCGTATTGCGATGATGGTGACGACACTCACCACAGATCTTCAGCGGGGCCTCCAGTTCCAGCAGGATGGGCTGGCTGAGGAAGATCTCGCGAGACTTGATGCACAGGCCCCTCACCTCGGCCTCCGTCATGTGCACCGTCTTGCCTGGCCGGCATCCCCGCACTGTGGGCACGCGCCAAGTCATTCGCTCAGTTCTCTCATTCGGTCGCGTATCAAATTACCAAAGATAAGAAGACGCACAATAGCTTTCGACGAGCTGCACCGAGATGAATAGGGGGTCTGCAGACGATGCTAACGAATGGGATTGACGGCCGAGGAAATAGGAATGTACCGTGCCCAAATTCATCAATTCACACTCATTCACCAGATAATTCATCACCCATGTGGTCAGGGACGTTGATGTTGGACTCGGCTGGCCTGTCACACAGCTTTGACTTCATCCGCATGACTGTGCAGCGGTAATGACACAGTGATGTCACGGGCCAAACTCGTGAAACCACAATGGTGGAATTATAACAGAAGAATAGTTAGTGCGTGCAGGCTCCTCACCTGCCTTGTTTATTTTACAAACTGCTCCAAACCTGAATTAAATTTAGATGATGCTGTGGATTTAAATACAAACTAGCCACCTATTCCATTAAGTGAGCAACCATTTTGTTGGGGAATTTGACTGTGCAAAAATGGTCCCCTTGAAAATTTAACAGCAACCACCGTTTGCTGCTAATTGCTGGTGACGTAACCACATTGCTTGTGCCAGGCCAGGTGCACCTTGAGGTCACGTGAAATATACAAACACGAATCGCACACAACAACTGTCCCTCTGTTGGGGGAAGTACTGTTTGCGAACACCAATGAAGGCCACACGAGGAGTTGTCTGGCCAGCTCCACGCCTGGCCGCCTTTGTCTCCCCTATGCTAATGTTCATATATCACAAGAGGTACTAATTTAAAGTCAAGTCGACCTAGGGGATGCCAAGGACCAGTTCATATAATCATTATTGGTGTTGGCCATGAACAGAAATCGAACTCGAGTCATCGGATTCGTAGTGCAGTGCGCTACCCACTATACTACGACTCCCACACATGCTCAAGAAAGATTTAATGGACTAACATGGGGGGGAAGGGTGTCCGGAAGTACGTTAAATCAAGATGTTTATATGACGATCTTATATACAGATTAATGACAATATCTCATAATAATGAACATAGTATGAACAATATTAAACACATGCACCTAAAAGTAGAAAGACTAAAGTACAGTATAACATATTATTTCCAATGCAGACTGCTGTCTCAGAAGTAGTGGACAGCGTCTGTTGCTTCCAAAATGTTGAATAAAGTCCGTAAAATCGAGGTTTTACTGTAATGCATACCCGATAATTTTGTTAGTACTGTAGACAGTAGAACATTACTTTTAGAGATATATACAATAGATATTTTGAATATTTCATTGTGAATCTTACCCACGTATCTGGATATAGGTAAGCTGTGTAGTAAGTATGGTAGAGATTGGTTTGGAGCGTAAGACTGTAGATGTTACTGACATGCCGTTCTCTCCACAGCCTTGTGCAGCGCTTTGTGACCCTCGGGTGAAAGGCGCTCTATAAATGCTATTATTATTATTATTTCCTGCTTGTAGTAACAAGGAACCAATTGGATTTAAAAAAACTAAAACCTAAATCGGTCCTATGTAAACACGTAGAAGCATGATACTACAATGAACCTCGTGTGAACTGCATAATAAAACACTTCGGCATCACAAATAGAACCACAGCAATGAACGTGCCACAGAGATGCTGGTTGCTCTCCTTTAGTTTATTACGCATTCAAGTTACGAAGCAGTATTTGCTACACCAAGTGCCCAGCCTTACCATACTCCTCTGAGGTTTGGTCATGGAAATATTTTATCTATTTATGGCCTTTAGTGTAAGGGCAAGGCACATTTCCATTTTTAGCCAGACACGAGTGTTTCAGCCGACACACACCACTACGGCCCTCTTTGGCATTTTCCAACAATCCCTTTAGTGCCAGAACATGTTTTGCAATACAAGCATTTGATGTCGACACGTTCTTCTCAAAATTGAATGCTATTTATAATTTGTAAAAAACAGCAACACTTAAAGTAACTAAAGAGCTGATATACATTGGTTTTCAATTAAGTTAATGAAACCTTTTGTGCTCTTGTCATTAAACTACGTACAATGGTTCTTCTGTTCACGGACTTCTCGCATTAACCACATGGTGTTGTTTGCAAAAAATATATAATAATAATAATAGCATTTTATAGAGCGCCTTTCACCCGAGGGTCACAAAGCGCTGCACAAGGGCGGCGGAAAAAAAACAACTCATAAAAACCAAAGCAACAAAAATTAAATGATTAAAGCTGCTTCGAATACACTGAAAGGTCGTGAAACTGGCAATCTTAATAATAATAATAAAACAAACTACATCGGAGATAACAAACTAAAACGCTGGTGCATGAAATCTTAAACAGTCAAGTATCTTTATTATATATACGTGCTCATTGCTATGCATGTTTACCTGTGTTTTGAACGCACAGGATATGATAGTACATTATAGATTATGTAACAACAAACGCATGCTGAAACAGTACATGTACATCAGTATATATGATGAAAATGTTATGTTTGATTCATTTTGTAAAGAGAGAATCTAAATATACTTTAAAACTGGCGTCTGCGTGACATTACAGTTTTCAAGTCTCCTTGTAATGAAAGCTGAGGTTATCCAACTTTCACTGGGCTCCCTGTTATATTTGCCACAAATGTGTTGAGCTGTTCGTTCTAGTTGCGATTAACTAGATTGAGAGAATTTATCTCCATGGCTGTTTTTTCGGGACAACCGTGTCGAGTGTTCCTGCTCTCTCTTTCGCGACATGTCGCCTCCCATGTTGGAGGCATAATCGTGCTTCTGAATGCAGTACGCAAGTGTATTATTGTCAACAATTCGCATGTTTGTTGTGTAGCAGGAGTCCCGTTAAGAGCTTGCAAGCTCACTGGGTATTTTTCTGCCGTAATAATAAACATCTATCTATAACGTCAGAAGAACGCACTGCAGATATATAACAACACGTTTCGGACTGACTCCTTCGCGAAATGCCGAAAGGAGTCAGTCAGTTTTTTTATCTAGCTGGAAGGAAGTGTTGAGCCATGCAGATCTTGTTAATAGTTGTCCAGCAGGAAGGGGTAAACACGTTGCAACACCTCAGGGCACCAGGGGCAATTTAGTCAGTTTTTACTTAAGCTGTAAGGACGTTATGTATCTCTCTAACAGTTGTCCAGCAGGAAGGGTAATCAATTTAGTCAGGACAATTAACCTTGGCATCATGACTTTGGACTGTGGGAGGAAACCAGAGTACCCGGCGAAAACACACGTGGACTCGGGAAAAACATGCATACTCCACACAGCAAGGCACCCAAGCTGGGAATCGAACCCCGGGAACTTCTTCATGTGAAGCGGCAGCGCTACTCACCGAGCCACGGCTATCCCGAAAGTGCTGCTCTTGAGAGCAATTCTCATACATCAAGCCGTGCAAACCTACATCATATCAAGATTTTACCATCTGGCTTGGAGCTAATTGCGAACAGTACTGCCTTTTCTCAATGTCACTTTGAACTAAATACTGTAATTAGATTGCACACCTTGTCACATCTCCTGTGGTACCACTTTGGTGCAACAAAAGTTTCATCCTTGTACATAAACAAGGCCTCCCTTGATGTTTGTGTCAATGGACCCTTGTCTATTTATATATATAAAAAAAAGATCAATATTAATTTTGCACATTTTCATAACTGTGTAGAAAGAAGGCCTCTTCCCACGCCGTTAGTGATATTGGCCGTAGCCAGGAATCAAACTCCTGTCACTGAGTGCATAACAGGGCGCTTACCGTTTACAAATTAAACATTTAATGACCGACTCGCTACGACAGATTAAATTACGAGTGGGACGGCGCACGCGGCAGACTGCTCGTTTAATATTGATTCGCAAGGTTCTATTCACAAGCATCGAAGCAAAGGGATAGGAACTGACTCCTTAAATTGCATGCAAATTTGGCAAATGAGATGCTGTTCCATTTGGGTTCATTGGGCTAACAAAACTGTCCGTGCAAAAAAACAAACTATAATTCTGATGTGAGCTGGTTAAACGAACACACGAGAGAATACATGATTACGTCGAAATAGCCATGAATAACAACGATTCAGAGAATCACTTAGCGATCAGTTAGACCTTTAATGTAACCTTCCAGTTATATTCGCTGCAACAAGTGAACTACCCACGGACCACTCTGAGAATCATTTGTCAAAGGAAAACTTAATCACAGCAGATGCAGCGTTCAGCTGTATCAAAGCTGTCAACAACCGCCCTGTCAAACTGCGGTTATCGATCAAATGTTCCAAAGGCAGCTGTGCCTCTCGCCTGTATTGTTGGCAGGTAGGACTATGACCTTAATTGAGCAATAACAACATGCTTGCAGTACAAGTTTGGCAAACAAACGAAGATATCTGTTGGAAAAACACAGCTGGACTACACATCAGAGTGGGTACAACTACGGCAGATCATGACGGTGGATCGGGCTCAAGACGACAGAGCAGGTTCATGTGAGTGTGAATACTGAGCTTAACAACTATGTGCGTAAAGGAGTTTTACAACAGCAGTGCATGCAGCAGTACAGTACCTGCTATGACAGACGAATCATAAACATGGGACAGTGACAAATGAAATGGAAAACTTACAGTGGTTGACACGAGACGCCTGATAGGGGCTGGCTTAACGAGGGCCAGTGTATGGAGGGAGGTACGTTTATAAGGGCTGCTGGGTTGTAAGAGGCTAGTTGACAACACAGTACCAGCATACACCAGTGCGGTTTATATCGTGTCTTGTTTACCAGGTTAGTTTGGCGAGTTCACGAGAGTGGCTGCTTCAGCGCGCTGGTTTACAGGGCTGCTTGGCCTGAGGCTCCCAGAGAGAGTTCCCAAGGAGAGTACAGACGGAGTCATTGAGGGGAGTCTACAGAACCACTTCACAGGGCAACTATTAAGAGAGGGTCACAGGAAGAGGTCACTGGGGGAGTTGACGCTTTGACGCGGCTATGGGCACAGTTCCCAGGAATAGTTGACACGGCTATGGGAAGCGTTCACGCGGTTATCAGGAGAGTTCCCAGGGAGAGTTCAACCGGCTATCGGGAGAGTTCCCGGGAAGAGTTCACGCGGCCGTGGAGAGAATTCACAGCAAGAGTTCAAGCGGCTATGAGGAGAGTTCACAGCAAGAGTTCACGCGGCTATCGGGAGAGTTCCCGGGAAGAGTTCACGCGGCCGTGGGGAGAGCTCACAGCGAGAGTTCACCCGGCTATCGGGAAAGTTGCCGGGGAGCGTTCACACGGCTGTGAGGAGGGTTCCCGGGGAGAGTTGACGCGGCTGTGGGGAAGAGTTCCCTGGGGTGGAGTCTGTTGGAGTTGCCGCGTCTCGTCGCCGCGGCCAGGCCGCGTCGCGTCTCGGCGCGGCCTCGCTGCCGTCATCTCGCTCCCGTGCTCGCGGCTATGGGGAGAGGGGTGATGGAGGCGGCGGGAGGAGCCCGCCAGGCTCACCTTCCAGCAGGCGCGCTATGATGCTCTCCACGTTCAGCTCGCCGTCCGCCATTTCGCCGCCTCCGTTGCCCGGTGACGTAACCCGCCGTGACGTCGGCGCGTGACGCCTAGCGTGGGGGAGAGGGAGGCTTTTAAGGCTGGGTGTGGGTCACAGAGCGTGGCGGGGTGGGGGTAGAGGGCACAGTAGGGAGCTCAGGTGGAGCATCTGCCAGTCATCTCGGTCAGGCACCCCATGACACCTGGGTCTGTCCTGTGACCTCGGCGAGCCTTCGACACTTCACCTGGCCTCAAGGTGCATAGAGCCTGGCACAGGCGCCGTGGTGACGTCACAGCCACTTAGTGGCGAATGGCGGTTGTTGTTGTCGAGGGCGAGGTGAGTTAGGAGTGGGAGGGATGGGGAGCGGTGGCTCAGCGGTTAGCGCGCTGGGCTACAAACCTGGCGACCCGAGTTCGAATCCCGCTTCTTCTTCTTTGCGATTCTTCGAAGCACGATGGTCAGCCTCCGGACATCGTTGTCTTTCAGCTCGGCCGCGAAGTGTTTGGTAGAATTCGAAGGCAATACCAAGTATTACCTGACAGGGATCGCGACGTGAACGCTTCTACCTTGAATCCCGCTCACGGCCAACGTCAGTGACGATTTTCTGAACCGGTCCTGGGCCTCCCCTAGATCGACTCAGCCTCAAATGAGTACCGAGCGCGGTGTGTAAACATCGCCAGTATGGAGACAGTCAGCCGGGCGTGGTGCTAGCCACCCACCCCCTCATGTGCCGTATCGGCGTTCATAGGAGCTCGCTAAAGGCACTTGACCCTCCAGTCTGTTAAGGCTGTAAAATATGGCGTGTTTTCTGTTTTGTCCACGGGATGAGATGTAAGACGAACGCCTCGGACACCAGAGCACACGGTGGTCGGTGCGGCCCAGGGCCACCCTCTCGCAGAACAGATGCAGGGCGAGGCGCGGCAGTTGCAAGAGGTTGAGCCAGTCGTTTATTTCACCAAAGCAGAGTCGTCCAATTTTCACCAAACACGGAGTGACGTTCCGTTACCAACACAAGACTTCCCGCAACGACGCAGCAGTCTATCAGTATGACTGCTCGTTTGCTCAGCTTGCTCACTCATCGAGCTCCTCGGCTCGATGGCACGACTTTTGGTTACTATCCAGCAGTGGAGCGCCGCAGCGCGCGCACCGCGCTAACTCCTCAGCTCAAAGGTACGACTGTTGGTTACTATCTAGCAGTGGAGCGCCGCAGCGCGCGCACCGCGCTAACTGCTCACAGGTACGCGCTGGCCGGGGGCCGTGCAAAGCACGGCCCCCAGCCAGTGGACTCACGAATCAACACTGTCCTAGCAAAGCGTCTCTCTGAATGTCCTCTCAATCTGAATCTCCTCTCACCCCCCTCTGCATGGCTAGCCGCAGTCTCTTTATCCTTTGACTTATCATGCAAACCGATCTCCCCCTTCCTCCAAGGGAGCGTGTTATCCTATCTCCAATCTTCGGCTAAACCTAAGACAATGGAGCCCTTCCCAGCTAATCTCTTGAGTCAACAGTACAAGCGGAGCAAGTCTTAATCCGTCCGTTGATAATTAACTCTCCAGACTTCACGGCGCCTCGATTATCCCTCCGCCGGTGGACTCCTCGCGTGGTGGACACTCAAAGTCGGCCCCCCCCCCGAACTACTGGTCAATTCGAGGGCATTACAAGGCTATACGGGTGATCTTTGTATTGTTGGGAGTGGGGAGTGGGCGGTGTAGGGGTGGGGGGAGGGTGACAAGTGAGGTGTAGGGGTGGAGGGGTAGAGGGAGGGTGACGGGGGGGAGATGTAGGGGTGCGGTAGCCCAATGGTTAGCGCACTGGGCTACGAATCTGGCGGCCCGAGTTCGAATCCCGATCACGGCCAACACCAGTGACGATTTTCTGAAACCGGTCCTGGGCCTCCCCTAGGTCGACTCAGCCTTAAATGAGTACCTAGTGGGGTGTGTAAACATCGCCACTAGGGAGACAAAGGCGGCCGGGCGTGGTGCTGGTCACCCACCCCCTTGTGTGCCGTGTCGACCTTCATAGGTGCTCGCTAACAGCACTTGTCCCTACAGTCTGTTAAGGCTATATAGGGGATCTTTATCTTTGATGTAGGGGTGGGGGTGTAGAGGGAGGGGGGTACAGGGGTGGGGGTTAGAGGTTGTATGACATTAATTGGCTTCCCGTGTCACAACAGGGGTAATCATGACCCGGTAAAGTTCATAGGTCGAGATGAACTTCCACAGGGGCATAGTCCATTGATATTCACACGTCTTTCAGGGTAGAACGAGATAAAATGGTAATCGATGTTGATTGCACAATACCTGTCCATGGCTTCTTGGTGAGAACGCTTCATTCAGCCAGCATTGGTGACTGTGCTGATGAGTCCTACTATCGGTTGGTCACATTCGCTCAAACTATTGATGGTAACTGAAGTAAAAATGATCAGAATGCAGTTCTTCAGGAACTGGTGGATTTACATAATGTATGTGTGAAAAGTGCAAGTTTTTTCGTCTTGTTGAAAATATGTAGGTGGTTCCTTCTTGCACTGTTACGATGTCTTTTCTCGTTATTTATTGAGATGACTTGGTGAGGGAACACGCGATCGGTCTCCAGTGCTCGCCTCAGTGACCCGCATGAACCCACACTCAGTGACCACTCACCCATGGTCAGCACTCGGTCTACCTGACCGAGGGGCTATTCTCACACACTGTCCAGGTTGAAGAGTTGTAACATCTGCGCCTCACAGAAAGAAGCTCCTGCCCGAGGCGGTTCGATTCCTGCCTCAGGTGCCTTTCTGTGCGGAGTTTGTGTGTTCCCCCTGTTCTGCGTGGGGTTCCTCCGGGTTCGCCGGTTTCCTCCTACAATAAAAAAAACACTCCACTAATGAATTGGCCGATAACATCATACTATATAGGACGCAGTGTCTGCCAAATGTCGGATGTCTTCACAATTTTTCAATAAAGTATGCAAAAAACAGACAATTGGGCCTTGATATTATGAGTGATATTTTTTTATATTAATTTCTCCACATAATTATGCCAATTTACAGGAAGCACTTAGTCTGATGCAGTGCAAGTGGTACATCAATATAGTCAGTCACAGGGCAGATAGTTAACATCAACATCATTAGTCAAGTTTAAAAATCAAGATTATTTTGTTTACCGAGGTGAGAACCCAAGAGACCTGGGAAGTCTCCTATGCAGGCGACCTCTTTCCCCAATATAGCAAAAGTAAAACTAATACGGGTACAGCAATGTATACTGGCAAAAAAGGACCTGTAGACAAAGTACGGCAATGAATCAAATAGAAATTAGCGCAAAAATAACTATCACATGGGATTTCGAAGCTAATTTTGTAGCTTTAAACACTATTAAAATGCCCTGAGGAGAAAATGTATTAATTCGATATCACCACTCGATAATTTCATTACGGACATGGGCAGCATTGTCGGGCGGCACGGTGAGTAGCTCTGCCGCCACAACAAGAAGGCCCAGGGTTCGAATCCCGGCTTAGGGGCCAGTGTGGCGTTTCCATGTTCTCCCCGTGTCCGAGTGGGTTTTCACCATACTCCGGTTTCCTCCCACAGCACAAAGACATGCTACGGCCTAGGTTCATTGGCCTGATGATTAACTTTCCCCTGGTGCCCTGCAATGGACTGGCGTCAAATAATTGGTATAGCCCTGCCTTCCAACCTGTGTCTGCCGGGATAGGCTCCGGGCCCCTGTGACCCTCTACAGAATTAAGCGGGTACTGATAATCATGGCGAAATCCATTGGTGTATTTGGTTTAATATAATTGAAGTCGTTCAGGCATCTGTTAAGTATCCCCCCTGGGACGTCCCCCCCGGGAAGTCTACCAGGCACGGCCCACTCGGCGGAGACCTAGAGGCCGACCCAGGTCACGCTAGAAGGACTATATCTCTCGGCTGGCCAGGGAACGCCAGGGAATCCCTCAGGAAGAGCCGGAATCTGTTGCTGAGGAAAGGGATGTCTGCTCCACCCTCATTGGACTGCTGCCGCCGCGACCCTAACCAGGACAAGTGGTTTAGAAAATGGACGGAAGGGTTAATTTAAACGATCAGGTGACCGACTGGCGAGCGGTCGGCTCCGTGCCGTCAGCTGTCCCTGTGCGTGGCACAGGCGGCGGCGTAGTCCCGCGTCCACGCGTGCCTCGCCAGCAGCGGGGCCAGCGCCATCGTCCACGTACGCACGGGGCTGAGCGCGAACGCCAGCACGCCGTAGGCCTGCAGCGTGGCCGCGGCGGCGCGGGCCTGCCAGGCCAGCAGCGCCACGGCCAGCGCGTGGACGAGCAGCGAGCGGCAGCGGGCCGCGGCGCCGCGCGCGTGCGACGAGAACGTGACGCCCGTGGCCGCGCGCTCGCGCAGCACCCAGCACACGTAGAGCGTGAGCGGCACGTTGAACAGGAGCACCTGGCCGGGGCGGGGGCGGCACGGGCACGGTGACGAGACGGGCGAGACGGGCGGTGGTGGCGGCACGCGGTAAGACAGGCGGCGGCATAAGTCCCTTTACCGAGAATAATTATTCGATATGTACTGATTAGCTTTTCACAGCTCGATTCATGATGGTGCCTCTGCAGAGCTGTTCTTTCGGGATAGCCGTGTCGATCGCTCTCCCTCTCTCCCTCGTGACGTTTCGCCTCACACGTGCAAACGTCTGATGATGCTTCCAACGTGGGAGGCGAAACGTCGAGAGGCAGAGCGCTCGACACGGCGATCCTGAAAGAACCGCTCTGGAGAGCAAACATAAATTATTTTCTGATTCTTTTAATTTGAATAATAACACAGAACTGTGCTGCCACCGCGCTGTAATCCACATATGCAACACGTGTATTGAACATGATGGGTTACACTTTGAACAATTTCTGTCATAATCAATAATATTCCTCACAAAATGAAAGTACGACGTTTCGCGACAGTTGCCGATGACGCTGATTGGATGTTACCACTGCGCCACCCTGCCACACGGCGAGCCGAGCGGTTGAAGAATCAAGGAGCTGGGCACACAACGAACAATGTGGATGCCTGTTTCTAACCATAGCACCGTATCGCCATGCTCCTCACCTGAAAGATCCCCATGAAGAACGTCAAGCTGCCCTCATAGTACCGTTCACCGGTCACGATCCCGAACACAAAACAAGCACCGTAGATGCCGTCGATAATTTCTCCAACGAACCACGGTCCTGGGGGAAGACAAGAGATGAATTGCAGGCCGCAGCCATCAAAGAGTCTGTCAACTGCTGTGGAAGTTTGACTCCAGGCCCTGGAGTGGAACACACACAGGGAACGACCCAAGGCGATGCTCTACTTCTCCAGAGACTCGTGGCAGACGGGCACACGTATCAATGTCGGTTTTCACGGCTCAATGTGTGAGAATCTTGGTGTCCATGCATATGCTATTAGTACTTATTATTATTATATCATAGCATTCTTGACTTTTTTATTACGTTTGTATGTTGCACAGAATTGTTTTGCAGAGTTGAGAGGGCGATAACGGGAACACAGAATCTCACTGCCATGTACCTTATGTCTATGTGATCAATAAACCTGACTTGACCCTTTTGGGACAGTCGTGTTGAGTGTCCTCTTGTCTTTCGCAATGTTTCGCATCTCACGTTGGAGGCATCATTAGCCTGTCGATGCCTCCGGCGCTCGACACGGCTATTGTGGTGGAGCCGGTCTTGAGAGCAACCCTCAGGTTGGCACACGTCATCCTCAGGCTGGCACACGGCATTTATTCCGCATTAAAAGCACGTACCAACGATCGTGTAGATGGAGAGGGCAAACAGGGGGTAGAAAAGCCCGTCGCTGTGGCAGAGCAGCCAGAAGGCGTGGTAACCGCGCGCCAGCCAGCCTGACGACGCTGCCAAACACACACGGCACACGCGTTCAACATCAAGCGGACGGCAACAAACGGCACTCTTTTTTGTCCATTCGTTGTCCGGAACCGCTTAATCCGTACAGGGTCGCGTTGAGCCGGAGCCCATCCCGGCAGACACAGGGCGCGAGGCAGGGCTATACCCAGGACGGGACGCCAGTTTTATATGCCACTTATACGGTATACCGCTCACGCCCGCAGAGAATTCGAGTCGCGTATCCGTCTATAGGGGTTGATTTCCACCCACGGCGACTCACCCAGCAGGGACGGGAAGCCGTGACAGCGCACGAGTGCCAGGCCCAGCACGTGCAGCAGCGAGCAGAGCGCAAACACCACGCAGCCCTGCACACACGCACGCGCAGAGACACGCGGAGACACGCACGCTGACACGCGCACGCCGAGACACGCGGAGACATGAGGAGACACACGGAGACACGCGAAGACGCGCACACTGACACGCGGAGACACAGAGACACGCACGCTGACACGGCCTGCTTGGGGCGGCACGGGGCACAGCGGTAACACTCGCGCCTCACAGCAAGACGGTCCTCTGCAATCTTCCTGTGTTCGATTCCCGGCTAGGGGGCCTTTCTTTGTGGAGTTTGTGTGCTCTCCCTGTGTCTGTCTGTGTGGGCACAATTATGTGCAATGCTGTGTGTACATGGTTATTTTTTTTGTTTGTTTGGTTATTTTTTTATATTTACATTTTAATTCATTTTTGTCAATTCGTGTGTTTGTTGTGTCGCTGGAAAAACGTTAAGAGCTTGCAAGCTCTGGGTATTTTCCTGCTGTAATACACATCTTCTTTGCGATTCTTCAAAGCGCGATGTTAAATTACAGTTTCCCATTTTCTTACACAGCCCCTTGCATTTTCATTGAACTCCGCAAGGTCTTTTGAGCTGCAGAGGTTGGGTAGTAGAGCACATCTAAGATCATTTAACTTTTCCAGGTACTCACGTTTTCTCCGATATCTAAAAAAAACCACGATTTGGCCTATGACATCTTAATAAACAGAGGATGCAGTGTATGGCAAATGTTGGTGCCGGCTTACCACGTGGCTGCCTTTCCCCTCAACCACCCTTCCATAGTTCCTCTTTTCAAGAGTGAACAAATACTAACCAAAAACAAATCGACCAATTAATGAGTGGTATTTATTTAGGGGAGGAAACCAGAGGACCTGGAGGAAACGCATCCAGAACAGGAGGAGAGAACACACACGCTCCACACAGAGTGGGACAAGAGGTGGCAATCGAACCGCCTCGGGCGGGACTTTATTTCTGTGAGGGGGCGTGGATGCTACTAGCACCGCGCTGCCACCCTGCTGCATAAGACAACTTAAATAAGATAAGGACAAAATAAATAAGATGACAGTCACGGCAGAAGAGGAAAATGGAGGAAGCCAGAGATGAAAGGCGAAACAGTGGATGAGAGCCGGAGAGAGAGAGACCAGGGTGTGCAGGTCCACGAGGAGGATTGCAGACGGCCAAACGGAGAAGCTCAAACCCGGGTCTTCCTCCGACAGCCAGAAGTCGTGCTCCACAACGCTCTCTCCGCCAGCCGCATCCTGTGGGCAGCACACACACCTTGGAATGTGATCTTCTTCTTTGCGATTCTTTGAAGCACGATGGTCAGCTTCTGGACATTGTTGTCTTTCAGCTCGGCTTCGAAGTGTTGGAATGTGATGAAAATACACGACGCGGAGAAGACCAAACCAGAAATGACTAAGTTGTTGTTGCTGTTGACCGGTCGCCCCCCTTTGTGAGGGTATTCGAGCACGATTTTACAGCCGCGTGCCGAGGAAATGAAGAAGGAATAAATACAACAGCACAAGAACACAACGCAAGTGGACACAAGGTGATCATAACTCAAGGGCCCAATACAGTACAGCACGATAAACACAAGCAACGGCATTGCAATATGAACATGTGGTAATAGGGTGTTAAGCAAGGTTATGACGACGGCGCTCACTCACCACGGCGGAGACGGAGATGCGGTGCAGCACGCCGCTCGCATAGCGATGCGGTTCCCATGGCAGCACGTAGAGCGGGGTGTCCCCCGCGGCCCGGCTTGCGTTCCCCAGCGCGACGCCGCCCACGCTCACAGTCACGCGCAGCACGCGCGCGGGAGAGAACACTAGCACCCTGC
>JAZEWU010000019.1:222662-233228 GCA_036362915.1 Geotria australis | reverse complement strand
CTAGACATCGTTGTCTTTCAGCTCCTTGGCTTCGAAGTGTTTGGTAAAGTTCGCAGGTAATACCAAGTATTACTTGAGAGGGATCGCGACGTGAACGCCTCTACCTTGATCCCCATTTTGAGTTAATATCACTGCTTTCAATATTTTAAAGAGCGTGCATTTTTTATTCGTGGGGGAAAAAAAACATTTTGGTAAAACGGTCACGTTATGCTGAAGCTACATTACAAAAGATACAACATTTCAAGAATATTTCATTTGCGAATGACTACATTCATGATGTACATAGTTTTGCTCTTGTTCAGCAGAACGTTCACGATAATGAAGAAACGTATGGCGATGCAGACGAGCGGCACGGCAGCATTACCGCACAGGACTGGAATCCAGTTTGAGAAGACATGCTACAGACTACTGGTGAAAATGTAGCCGTTCTTTGAAATCTACGACTCGTATCGATTAATCCAGTGGTGTCAAAGTGTGCGCCGCGGCGCTCCGGGGTGCCGCGGCTAACTCACAGGGGTGCCGCGGGATATTCCACATTTTTTACATATGCCGTATATTTTCTGACTTTTGGCGCTGTGGAAAAAATCCTGATACATTGAGGGCGCTGTGAAACGAGAAAGTTTGGGAACCACTGGATTAATCTTTGGTCAGCGCGCAGACGACCTTACTAAGGAAAATAACTGAAAACTGTAAGTCACGTTTACAAATGGAATAAAGCGTTTGTAAGAAAAACACAACCGGAGTGCGATTCCCGTTCTTTGACAACATGAGCACTTTGCAAACAGCAAATTAAGAATGCAAGCATTTGAGATTGGCTTCGAGGGAGAGGAAAAAACAAGCTGGATAAAAACACGAGACAAGCTGTTATAAGATGAGCCGTTGACAAGTGACTGGAAGGTTCTTGAAGTGTTGTGAAGAAACTTTACGAGGCAGATTAAATTGGCGGCAGGGTGCCTATGTAGTGGTAACATCTGCGCCTCACAGAAAAAAGGTCTTACCCGAGGTGGTTCGAATCCCGCCTCGGGCGCCTTTCTGTGTAGATCCATAGTGAAGTTCTGTTTATGAGTTTAGGTCATGTGAAAAAAGTGTGTAAGTGTAGCGCACCCGTCGATATGTTGAAGAAAACGAGCGAGCACACACAGCACTCACCTTAAAATATGGTACCGACGTTTCGCCGAGACTTCCACTCAGATTCATCAGGGCTTGGAAAAGACAGGCGTCTGCCTTTTTCTGCCTTTTCCAAGCCGACCGGTGCACTACACTTACACACTTTTTTCACATGACCTAAACTCATAAACAGAACTTCACTATGGATAACATTGGTCATGAAAGCCTACGAGTTAATTTTCTGTGTGGAGTTTGCGTGTTTGCCCCCTGTTCTGCGTGGGTTTTCTCCGGGTTCCTCCCACAACAAAAAACCACGTTAATGAATTGGCCAATAAGATAATATATAGGACACAGTGTGTGGCAAAATGTTGGTGCCGACTAACCGCCTGGCTGCCTCCTCCGCCTCTCTCTGGTTTCCTCACGCCTCTGATTTGTTCTTTCTTCGAATTAATACCTTCGAAATTGAATGAATGTGTGTGCATTCTAAAAAGCATTTATTTACGTTGAATGTAGGTTTTCGCGTATCGATGTGAGCATTTTTCTCCAGCGCCGCTCTTTCAGGATGGCCAAGTCGAGCGTTCCTCCTCTCTCGTTGGCCGTGAGTGGGAATCGAACTCTGCTTTGCGAGAGAGGAGGTTCGCTCGACACGCCTATCCCAAAAGAGCAGCTCTTGAGAGCGACGTTCGACGACCACGTGTAACAATGTGATGGAGCTGTGGTTATCCGGGCTAACACACGGCACGATGCAGCTGCCAGCGCACCCGCCAGTGATGCCAGGCTTGGTGCTGGGCGGCGTGGTGTGGCAGGGTGGCATGGCTGTGCGGTGGTGCGGTGTCTCTGAGCGGTGAGGCGTGGCGGTGTTGCGGTGTGGCGTGCCGTAGTGTGGTGGTGTGGCGTGGTGCGGCAGTGTGGTGTCCGAGTGGCGAGGTGTGGTGTGGTGTGGCGTTGCAGCGTGGTGTGGCAGTGTGATGTCTGGATGGCGAGGTATGGCGGTGTGGTGTGCCGTTGTGGCATGCCGTGATGTGGCGGTGTGGTGTCTGAATGTCGAGGTGTGGTGTGGCGGGGTGGTGTGGCGTTGCAGCGTGGTGTGGCGGTGTGATGTCTGAATGGCGAGGTGTGGCGGTGTGGTGTGCCGTTGTGGCATGCCGTGGTGTGGCGGTGTGGTGTCTGAATGTCGAGGTGTGGTGTGGCGGTGTGGTGTGGCAGTGTAGCGTGGTGGTGGTGTGGCGGTGCGGTGTCTCTGAATGGAGTGTCGGGCTGGTGGGCCCGTGGCGCGCCGCGCTCAGAAGGGCTGTGCAGAGACGAAGAGCGTGAGGCGCAGCACGCTGCTGCTGCGGTGCCGCGCATACGGCTGCACGCTCACCATCTCCACGTCCAGCACCAGGTCGCGCGGCCCGCTCAGCGACCGCAGCAGCGTCAGCACCGCGCTGTACGGGCCCGTCTGCTGCTCACGCACGCCGTCACCGGATGCACACATCCCCCGTGTGGTTGTTAGTGAGCAGCTATGAAGGTCGAAACGGCACACGAGGAGGTTGGTGACCGGCACCGCGCCCGGCCGCCTTTGTCTCCCTAGTGGCGATGTTTACACACCGCACTAGGTACTCGTTGTGATGGACTGGCGTCCCATCCTCGGTATAGCCCTGCCTTGCGCCCTGTGTCTGCCGGGATAGGGTCCGGCTCACCGCGACCCTGTACAGGATTGAGTTATGCAGAATACACAAGGTTTAACCCTCTCTGGCAATGAGAAACGTGTTAAGATCTACAACACCAAATGGACACCCTTTTGCAAAGGTTCCAAGCAGCCACACATGCTTGTGGCAAAAACATGGAAACGAATGCTATGATACATGCATTGTCCTTCAACTTAATTGGCTCAACACGAGAGACAGCTTTCGGTGGAGCATGGTCTCAGTGCTTAGCCAAATGCTGCCAAAAGGCATATAGTTGTCAGACAATGCGAGTACCAATGCATTAGTAGCTCGGGTCTAGCTGAGCTACTAATGCATTGGTACTCGCACTGAGACCAGGCTCCACCGAAAGCTGTCTCTCGTATTGGGCCAATTAAGTTGAAGGACAATGCATTTATCACAACGTTCGTTTGCATGTTTTTTGCCACAAGCATGTGTGGCTGCTTGCAAACTGGAAACTTTGCAAAAAGGTGTCTATTTGGTGTTGTAAGATCTTAACACGTTTCTCATTGCCAGAAAGGGTTAAACCTTGTGTATTCTGCATTATTCATATACTGGCAAAAAAGGTGCCCATAGGATTAAGTGGTTTCTGATAATGGATGGAGTCTTATGTACGGATGGATGGATGGACTAGGTACACTTTTGAGGTTGAGTCACCCACTCACACGCACACACCAACGGGTGTCACATACTCACGCTCACACACCGACGGCACGGTGTCGTGCCCCGCGTACCCACGCGTTGCCGTGCCCCGCGTTACCCACGCGGTGCCGTGTGTCGCGTACCCTCAACGAGAAGTACGCGCCGTCGCTGCCGCTCGTGTCGTGCAGGTGGAAGGAGTTGCGCGCGCCCGGGTGCCGCGTGGCGGCGTGCACGTGGTACACGGTGGACTGCGGCCGCCGCTCCGGCGACAGCACGGCGTAGCGGTAGCGCACCATGTATGGCCGGTTGCGGCACGCGGCCAGGTCGCGCGGGCACACGCACGTGCTGCGGGGAGAGGTAGAGCGGGTGAGACAAAGGTGCCCCGTGTAGCCTCGACAGACCGGAGGGTCAAGTGCGGTTGAGCGAGCAGGCCAATTAACCTATGCAGCATGTCTTTGGACCGTGGGAGTAAACCGGAGTTCCCGGCAAAAACCCACGTGGACATGGGGAAAACATGCAAATTCCACACGGAAAGGCACCCGAGTCGAGATTCGAACCCGGGACCTTCTTGCTATGAGGCGGCAGCGCTGCTCACCACTACGCCACCGTGCCGCCCCGGGAGGATTTAGTGCTTTTTAAAAAGTGTTTGTAGGGGGGCGTCCAGGGCCCCAGCCTCACTACGAAACCCCTGGCCCCACATGGAGGTGCGGGCTGCTTGCCAGCGCGGCGGGGAGGGGGGGGCTATGTGTCACTCACTCGTCAGTCGTCTGAGAGTATGGCTGCGTGCACTTGTCCCGCTGCACGCAGCGCACCGAGCCGGGCGTGTTGAAGCAGCTCTGCGAGTCCGTGCAGCCGTGCACACCCAGCTCACACTCGTCTATGTCTGACAAGGAGAGGGGGGGTGAGGAGGTGGAGGACAGAGGGAGGGATTAGGAGAGGTGGGAGAGGAGGAGAGGGAGGAAGAGGAGCGGCGGTGTGAGGGAGGCAGCCACGCAGTCAGCCGGCGCCAACCTGCCAGACACTGCATCCTATATATGGAAATTGCTTTTACAGCTGTTCTTTCGGGATAGTCTGGTCGAGAGACCATATGTAGATTATACAGGGTCGGCCAGAAACAACTGACACATTTCTAACTACATTAAATATAAATGTGCTAGTTATTTTCTGGCCCACTCTGAAGATAAATAGTTTAAACCTCGGTACCTGTACAGCGGCCGTCGCTGCTTTCGTAACCCTCGGGACAGTCGCACTCGTAGCTCCCGGGGACGTTGCGGCAGGTGAAGCGGCACACGGCCACCGGGGCGGCGCACTCGTCGATGTCTGCGACACGCAGATCCCCGGCGTGGTCAGTCAGCACAGGGCGGCACGGGCACAGGTGTGTCTAGGGTATGGCCGGTGTGGCTCGTGCCCTGGGCGTCACTTGAAAGGGGGTGCCACTGAGCAGTTTCTATTCAAGTCAGACAAGCCATCCTCGGATATCTTTATCATGGTTGAGAAGCACTAGGATGGCCAGATTGTTAAACCACTTATATAAATCATTAGGTACAAATAGTGCTGGGAGATACATGACCACATACCTCACAGTACCCCTTGGTGTCAGATGTTTGGACAGGGGCGCAATTTCAGTCTTCTTCTTTGCGATTCTTCGAAGCACGATGGTCAGCCTCTGGACATCGTTGTCTTTCAGCTCGGCCTTGAAGTGTGCTTGCCATATGCGCTATTTTCCTTAGTTACGCCACTGGGTACGGGGGAGCGTTTAGATTCCCGCCTCGGGGGCCTTTCTGTGTGGAGTTTGCATGTTCTCTCCCCGTGTCCACGTGGGTTTTCTCCGGGCACTCCGGTTTCCTCCCTCAGTCCAAACACATGCTGCTGCATAGGTTAATTGGCCCGAGGACTACATTGCCCCCGATGCCCTGAGATGGACTGGCGTCCTATCCTGAGTATAGCCCTGCCTTGCGCCCTGTGTCTGCCGGGATAGGCTCCGGCTCACCGCAACAATGTATAGCAGTGGTTCCCAAACTTACTCAGTTCATGGCGCCCTTAGTGTATCAGGATTTTTTCCACGGCGCCCAAAGTCAGAAAATGTAATATGGCATATATCAAACATTTGGAATATCCTCCGGCGCCCCTGTGAGTTAGCCGCGGCGCTCCGGGGTACCATTGCTGTATAGGATTAAGCGGTTTCTGACAATGGATGGAAGGATGGTAAGTCAGCACTTAACGTTGTAGTTATAATCCATCCATCCGTGGATCGCGAGGGAGGGGCGCGTGCGGGATCACCTCGGCAGGCGCGCCCGTCCCTCTCCAGCAGATACCCACGCTCACAGCGACACAGGAACGAGCCGGGCGTGTTCAGACAGCGCTGGGCGCACGGGCTGCTCTCCCCACACTCGTCCACGTCTGCAGAGCGTAACATCATCATTAGCACAACAACATCATCATTAGCACAACATCATCATCATTAGCACAACATCATCATTGGCACAACAACAACATCACGAGCACAACATCATCATTAGCACAACAACATCACGAGCACAACATTATCATTATCACAACATCATCATCATTAGCACATCATCATTAGCACAACAACAACATCACGAGTGTAACCAGTGTTAACTGACGAATTGAGTTGCACTTATGCAAATCGCACATAATAATAAGGTAATTATATGTTAATAGAAATATGTGGGGGTCAAGGTAGAAGCGTTCACGTCGCGATCCCTGTCAGGTAGTACTTGGTATTGCCTGCGAATTCTACCAAACACTTCAAGGCCGAGCTGAAAGACAACGATGTCCAGAGGCTGACCATCGTGCTTCGAAGAATCGCAAAGAAGAAGAATAGAAATATATTAATGTGATTGTCATTACACACCCCCACGTACAGTATGCTGGACCCGCCTTTGCAGACAGTGCGTTAGTCTTGAGCGGAACGTATTGAGATGCTGTGTCTGCAGTGATAATAAATATAAAGCGGAGAGAAGATTTGTGTGAATTCAAGCGGACCAGTGGCGTGTGCGGAGCACGAGGGGATAAATAAAAAAAATACACAACGCAGAACTTGACCATCTACATATCCTTCAGCGCATACACACACGCGGCGTCAACCTGGTCAACATTTTGTTTAACCGAAGCGCCAGCCGGTGGTCTCTAGTGAAGAGAGACAAAGGCGGCTGTGCGCGCGCGCCGGTTACAGTGGTGCCGTGACTTGGATTCATTGCAAAGTCATTGCCAAATGGCTGCCGGGGTTAATCTGTACAGCGGTAGACGCTCAGGAACGCATGATCAGGCGCTGCCACTAGATGCACTATGCATGTCACACATATTGGGATACGGGAGGGCCTGAGTTCAATGTGGTGTATTCGGCATCGCATTTAACCGTGGGGATTCTGGGCGCTAATCACTCTCGACAATGTCTGTCAGAGGAGCCGGATCGTCATGGTATACTTGGGTCGATAGTTTGTAACGGGTCAATGTGTGGATTATGATAGTGCATATGTAATTGAACTCAGGGCCTCTCGTATCCCAATATGTGCGACATGCATAGTGCATCTAGTGGCAGAGCCTGAACATGCCTCCCAAAGCCAGCAGGCTCCAGACAGGGACGTACTCCCCACCTCAGCAAATGTCCACCGATCTAGGGCATCATTAACACTCATACCACTGCCAAGAGCAGGTTAAAAGCCCACTGCACACCTCGTTACCCAGAGTATAGAGCACCTCACAACATCATCATTAGCGCAACAACATCATCATTAGCACAACATAATCATTAGCACAACAACAACATCACGAGCACAACAACATCATTAGCACAACAACATCATGAGCACAACAACACAATTAGCACAATAACATCATCATTAGCACGTCATAATTAGGGCAACAACAACATCATGAGCACAACAACAACATTATTAGCACAACAACATCATTAGATAGATAGAGATAGATGTTTATTATTACGGCAGAAAATACCCATTGAGGTGCAAACTCTTTACAGTTGTCATGGGTTGACTGAGATAACTGGCCGGAGCCCCAGCTGTGCTCCCTAGCCTGTGCGAATAATGTACCCCCTGTGCATTAATGGTGTACATTATTAGCACCCGTCCACACACACACACGTGTATACAAAATATCCCCTGTACAGCCTTAACGCACTATAGGGTCAGGTGCCGTTAGCAATTAGCACCTATGAAAGCCCACACGGCACAGAGGGGGTGGGTGGCCAGCACCATGCCCGGCCGCCTGTGTCTCTCCATAGGGCCCGGGTTCGAATCCCGGCCGGGGGCCTATCTGTGTGGAGTTTTCAGGTTCTCCCCGAGTCTTTTTCGCCGGGCACTCTGGTTTCCTCCCACGGTCCAAACACAAGCTGCTGCATAGGTTAATTGGCCTGCGGACTGAATTGTCCCCGGTGCCCTGTGGTGGACTGGCGTCCCATCCTGGGTATAACCCTGCCTTGGGCTCTGTGTCTGCCGAGATAGGCTCCGGCTCACCGTGACCCTGTCCAGGATTAAGCGGTTTCTGACAATGGATGGATGGTAATACTTGATGACAGCATGGCAAGCCTCGATGGACCCACGCGGATAGGGGAGGAGGGCGGTGTCAGGAGGTCCGGCCTAACGCGTCCCCTGCGGGTCGTGTGACAGTGTCGCCTCGTTATCCTCCTCCAACAAATACAAAACTAAAATCTGTTTTTTCTTACCAGAATGTTATTGAACACTACGCTTCAAGTCTCTGATTGTTGATGCTGAGATTTCAAAAGTAAAAATAAAGTTACTTTGGCTTACGAAAAATAAATATGTGGCCCGAAGGTCTGCATTGATCGCGAGACCACAGGCCCAAGCACCGCAGCTCTCACTGGATCGGCGATAATTACATTCACACTCGTGATGGCTGCTCTTCAGAGCTGTTCTTTCGGGATATCCGTGTCAAGCGCTCTCCATCTCTACAGTCTATACTCTATATACACAGTCTATAGCCGTGTCAAGCACGCTCCTCTCGCTCGCGACGTTTCGCCTCCTCCGTTGGAAGCATCATCAGCGAGAGGGAGAGCGCTCAGTGCCACGGCTATATACTGTGTGTATAGAGTATAGACTATAGACTGTATGTATAGACTGAAGAGAGAGAGATAGATGTTCATTATTACAGCAGAAAAATCCCCATTGAGCTTGCAAGCTCTTTACGGGACTCCTGCGACACAACAAACATGCGAGTTGCTGACAATAATTAAAATATATACAAATAACCAATGCGATGGATTGGCCTCCCATCCTCGGTGTGCCCCTGCTTTGCACCCTGTGTCTGCCGGGATAGGCTCCGGCTCACCGCGACCCTGTACAGGAATAAGCAGTTTCTGAAAATGGATGGATGGATATAAATAACCAAAATTTAAATCAACCAACAAAAAAACATTTACACATAGCGTTGCACACATTTTCAAATAAAATAGTCCAAAACACATAGTGTTGCACACATTTTTTTCTCCAAATAACCATATAAGATTAAGGCTGTGCATTGCGATAGTGAAAAAAACTAAAGCATATTAAGGGTAAACATAATCAACCTTAAGAGTGCAAAAATTGGAACCTTTAGAACACGAATCAAGATTACTAATATGTTCAATAACTCATTCCACTCTGGTATCTTTCCCCCACTGTTCAAATGTGCCGCAGTTACCCCCCGGCAGACACAGGGCGCAAGGCAGGGGAACACAGAGGATGGAACGCCAGTCCATCGCAGGGCGCCAGGGGAAATGTAGTCTTGTACGCCAATCAACCTGGCAGCATGTCTTGGACGGTGGGAGGTAACCGGAGTGCCCGGCGAAAACCCACGCGGACACGGGGAGAACATGCAAGCTCCACACAGAATGGCCCCCCAGCCGAGATTCTAACCCGGGACCTTCTTGCTGTGAGGCGGCAGCGCTACCCACTACGCCACCGTGCCGCCCCAAAAAGTTGTCCATTTGGTGTTTTAAGATCTTAACACGTCTCTAATTGCCAGAAAAAGTGAAACCTTCTAAATTCTACATTGGTCGTTGTTGTTGTGGGGAGCGGTGGTGTAGCGGTTAGTGCGCTGGGCTACAAACCTGGCGACACGAGCTCGAATCCTGCTCACGGCCAACATCAGTAACGATTTTCTGAACCGGTCCTGGGCTTCCCCTAGTCAACTCAGCCTCAAATGAGTACCTAGTACGGTGTGTAAACATTGCCACTAGGAAGACAAAGGCAACCGGACCTGGTGCTGGTCACCCACCTTCTCGTGTGCCGTGTCGACCTTCATAGGTGCGACTCGCTAACGGCATTTGACCCTACAGTCTGTTACGGCCATACGGGGGATCTTTGTCTTTGTGCGAGTGTAGGAAGTGAGGACCCCCCGGACTCACCGCTACAGCTGCGGCCGCCGGGCGCCACGGAGTAACCTGCCGGACAGTGACACTCGAACGAGCCCACGGTGTTGACGCAGCGGTGCTGGCACGGGGAGCGCAAACACTCGTCCACATCTGTACCAACAACACACAGAGGGAGGTGGAGACCAAAGGTTTCAATGTGGATTCGGCGTGAGTTTGAATCAGAATGTGGATTCGGTGTGAGTTTGAATCAGAATAGTAAATGCTATCGAGGACGCAATGACACACATCTCCCGTCTGGCATTGACAGACTGTAGGGTCAAGTGCCGTTAGTGAGTAGCACCTACGAAGGCCAGCACGACACACGAAGCAGTGAGTGGCCAGCACCACGCCCGGCCACCTTTTGTCACCTTAGTGGTGATGTTTACACACCGCACCAGGTACTGTGAACGGGAACCGAAAACTCGGTCCACCGAGTTTGTAGCGCGGAGCGCTAGCCGCGACAGAGACGCACCCGAGCGCTGGTTCTTCTTCTTTGCGATTCTTTGAAGCACGATGGTCAGCCTCAGGAGGGACGCTTGCCGTGTTTTCACGCGCAGCTCTCATATTCGCCGATTTCTTCTAATTTTCCTCTAAGATAAAACTCAGCACTTGATTCAAGTTGTTGAATTTTTATTTATTGTCAAGCTATTGTTGAGTTTGCATAATTGCCGTTATTTTCTTTTATTTTGTTTATAGTGTTTAGCCTTGTAACTTGCGGCGGCCTAATCTAGTCTA
>JAZEWU010000019.1:156727-172584 GCA_036362915.1 Geotria australis | reverse complement strand
TCCCCTTTCTTAAAGATGGGGAAAACCACCCCAGTTTGCCAATCCAGAGGTACTGAACCCACTTTCCACGAAACATTGAAGAGGCGCGCTAACCACGATACCCCAACACTGTCCAGTGCTTTCAACATCTCTGGACGAATCTCATCCAGGCCTGCAGCCTTACCATTCCGGAGGTCATTGACCGCCGTCGTGACTTCAGCCACAGTAATGGACTCGACCTCACCGCAGGTTTTCAGCACTGCCTCCTGGAGGGAGGGCGTGTCCACCGGGTTAAGGAGTTCTTCAAAGTGTTCCTTCCACCTTCCAACTACCTCTTCAGTAGAGGTCAGTGTTTCCCCTCCCTTACTCTGAACAGCTTGGGCGACGTCCCGTCGACCCGTCCTAAGGCACCGGATGGTTTGCCGGAGCATCTTTGAAGCCGTCCTAAAGTCGTTTTCCATGGCCTCTCTGAACTCCTCCCACGCCCGAGCTTTTGCTTCAGCAACCGCTTTAGCTGCTGCCCTCCTGGCCAGTCGATACCTCTCAGTCGAGTCAGGAGAGCGATTCCCAAGCATTGCTCGGAAGTCCTCTTTCTTCGACTTGACGGCTTCCTTCACCGATGGTGTCCACCATCGGGTTCTAGGGTTGCCTCCATGACAGGCACCAACCGCCTTCAGGCCGCAGCTTTTCGCAGCCGCATCTACAATTGAGGTCTTGAACATGAGCCACTCACACTCAATGTCCTTGACCTCTCCTGGGATGCAGGATAAGCTCTTTTGGAGGTGCGAGCTGAAATCCTTGCACACCTGGCACTCTGTCAAACGTTCCCAGGCCACCCTCACTGCTCGTTTAGGTCTCCCAGGTCTATCAGGCAGGCTATTTATAACGCGTGCCACATATTCATTCAATGTCGAAGGCATTAATTCGAAGAGAGAATGACTCAGGCGCGAGGAAACCGCAGAGGCAGATGAGGCAGCCAGACGGTTAACCGGCGCCAACATATTGCCACACACTGTCCTATTATGTAATCGGCCAATGAATTAACGTGTTTTTAAAGTTGTGGGAGGAAACCGGAGAACCTGGAGTGAACCCACGCAGAACTGGAGAAACACACAAACGCCACACAGAAAGGCGCCCAAGGCGGGAATCGAACTGCCTCGGACAGGACTATTCTTTCTGTGAGGAGGCGCAGATGTTACCACTGCGCCATCCTGTTATAAAAGAATGACTTACACCAACCCCCAGAGCGACGAGCCAGCGCCCGACAGCTCAGCGCGTATATCTCTGGCCTAACTTCAAAACAAGTGTTTTACTGCTCCTCGGAGTGGGGGTTCTCACACCCCCATGGTTACCATCCTAAATCAAACGAAAAGTATACAGTTGCATTATACCAACTGCAATTGGGCCCCAACATGTTTAATGAGTCCTTTAATAATTAAATCTGAAAGTGGTACGTGTAAGCTCAAAATGTTTACTTGGAGGAACGTGCAACGCAATTGGATGACGACACACATTAAAGCAACCGGTGAGCTGCTTTTAGAATCATCACTCAATCAAATTAAGGATGGGGGTCAAGGTAGAAGCGTTCACGTCGCGATCCCTGTCAGGTAATACTTGGTATTGCCTGCGAATTCTACCAAACACTTCGAGGCCGAGCTGAAAGACAACAATGTCCAGAGGCTGACCATCGTGCTTCGAAGAATCGCAAAGAAGAATATTAAGGATAACGGTCCATATTTTATAGGAAGCAGTGAGATTGTGATGCCAAACATGCCAATATTACCCTTTTTCATCCCATATAAACACAAAATCCATCTGCGAAGTAAAAAGCAGTCCGATCTTTTGCCCCAACAAACCGAGAAATATCCACCTTACCTTGAGCAGCTATTGGTGCGGGAAAGAAAATAAGCAAAAAGCTCATCCCTCATTGATGGAGCTTGACCACGTTGGTCTGGTATATACAGCAGACCCCAATATGTGAGCCACACGAATTAGGGTTGAGGGATGTTAACGGCGGGCGTCCTATGCAGAAGCCACCTCTTGGCTTGGCAGCCCAGGTACAAGAGCGCTACTCGGCTGGTAGTTTGAACAGGAGACACCGACTTGATTGTAACAATTACACAAGTGTCACATTCTCAACCGCATTTTCAGTTTTGTTGTGAACACTGCCAAGACATTCAAGGCACAGAGCACTCGCTACAAAACACAAAGTTAACGCTGTTCTCGCAGCTGTAAAGAAATGATCTGTGCGTCTGGTAAACTGAGACCCTGGGGAAATCCATTCAAGATCAGTGGCTTCGGTACAACGTTTTGTAAGTCATTTAAATTCCTGCAATGTCACGTGAAAATATGCATTGCTTTGCCAATTACATTTAAACGCCTTAATTGTTGATACATTTTGTTTAACTCACGTTGAACCTCAATATTCATAAGCGGCTTTTCAAGGGAGGTGATGGGAGAGACCCAAGATGTGTGATTTGGTAACTCAGGAAAACCTCACTGTGACAAGACGGTCCTGCTTGGAAGTTTGGTCAATTTATTAGGGACTAAAAAACTCACAACAGTCATTTACTTCTATGGGTAATTTCTTCCTGTGAGGCGCGGATGTTACCATTGCGCTAGCCTGAAGACCCTCTAATGTCACTGGAAGAGAACAACTTATTGTGTGCACCATCATGGTCCAACTTTGATAATAGCTGCAAATGACTCAAATTGGATTACACATAGCAACATCACCCCTGCTGTCACGCTGTTGGAGACTGTCTGTGAAACAAAGCACTTTAATGATATCTGTGCACGACAGGAGTGGTGCTAGCATCTAATTAACTCATTATTATTATTATTCATTTAAAAGTTGGCCCAATGTTCCAAGCAGCACCTGATAATTGACACCTTGGACATTCAGTGAACATTTCCTGGGTGAATAATATTTCTAAAAAAATGTACACATCATGTTGACAGGGGAAAAAATAAGTTGTACCTGCCTACTTGGGTACATTCGTGTTATTTCTTGTAAAAAATACATTTATGCAATCGATACGCATTAAAACGCCTGTAAAAAAGAAATTGTCCAAACATCCGTTTGAAAAATACTATTTAGATTCTGTGAGGATTTCCTGAATAAGAACTTCTTAAAAGATCAGACTCTGGTGATTGTTCGAGCCAACACCGCTGATGCCACCACATTGCAATTGATAATAATAATGATACAATTTATAATGCGCCATCGCGCAAATTCCACGCCTGGCCATGGACGAGACACGGATATGGAGGCGTAGAGAGGAAACCTCAGAGAGCGGGGGAGGCAGCCAGGCGGTCAGCCAGGCGGTCAGCCGGCGCCAACCTGCCAAACACTGATTTCCTATATTTTATGATGTTATCGGCCAATTGAGTAATGATTTTTAGTTGTGGGAGAAAACCGGAGAACCTGGAGGAAACACGCGCAAAGCAGGAGAACACACAAACTCCACACAGAAAGGCGCCCCAGGTGGGAATTGAACCGCCTCGAGCAGGACTTTCTTTCTGTGAGGTGCAGATATTACTGCTGCATAGACACCCTGCTGCCCAATCACCTCTGCCGGATTCTGAAACTGCTGCACTGTGAACGCATCTTCAACCTCTGTTCTATTAGTCTCGGTATCCACCACCTGGCGTCGGAGCTTCTCATCAGCATGTGGCCTCTGAGTGCCATGCTCATGCCAATCTTAGTAACATTTCCCCCCAAGCCTATCCATTCATCCCATTCTGAGTGTCAGCAATGATGTCCAATGTCGACGTTGCTTCCTCTATCCTGCCCAAGGAATCATAACTTCCTCTATATGCACTTAAGTTTAAGGGCCATACAATTTTCCAGTTCTTTCTATGGGCCATCTCTCTAACTCGCATTGAGACAGACAATTGCCGTTGCCTCTAAAATCTAGACATTTGTGACATTAACATCTTCATTATTGTATGTGCATGGTGACAAATCAAATATCTAATTTATTGCAAACCACGAAAAATAGCCTTTGCAATCTAGCAACCTGGTCCCAGTGAAATCCAGGGTTTGTTAATCCCCCAAGTAAAAAAACTGTATTCAGTCCATGGTGTTCACAGATTGCTCCTACACATAACGTGGTTTACCCAGTGCCTTTGGTTAAGGAGCCCATATCCTTCTGATGCAACAAGGATTTGAAGTAACAAGGATTTGAAGCAACAAGGATTGGAAGCCGGTCTGGTGCGAGTCTCGTTTAAACAAACACAACTGGAAAACACCGACTGAGAAGACTCACTCACCGTTTCACAGATTATACATTATTTCATTTTGGTGACGAAATAAATCCTTTCATTACGTTTCTTTATAATTGCCATTCATTTTGACGCCGCAGCACATTTAGTTCAAGCCTGTGAAATGCAGCGGCCGCTGTAATCATGGCTCCGAGTTCATCTTGGGTCTCGACAGCGGGTGCTGCGTTGGTCGGCGCACAGTGAGGACAGTGTGAGCCGCCGCAGGAGGTCGCTGTTACTCCTCACCGGGACTTGTTCTTCTTAGAGCTCGCCTGGAAAGGATGCAGCACAGTTACACGGTTTATTGAGCAGTTCCCAGTTATGGGGGGGTTTCACCACCAAGAAAAACTTGTTTAATTTTACAGCGATGAAAATACAAAGCATATAATACATGTTTGTGCTAGGCAACGTCATGATGTGGCTTAATGTCGCTAAACTCTCCTGCACACATTTAACGCTCCATTCATTATTTCGTCAGCTCGCCGGCGAGTTTAAGGACAATTTTCACAACCGAATGAAGCAATTTGATATATTTCGAATTTAGAAATTTGATATATTTAAATTACAACTACATCAGCATCATCGTGAGGCCAGATCAATAAGTGAGAAAAACCAGTCTTGACATTAATTCCGGTTGACAGTAGCGATTACTGACTTTGAAATGTTCAAAGACAGGCTGAAGATGCAGCCAAACATGAACACCAGCCTTACAGATTATTAATTCCAGTTCACACTGGCAAGATCGAACTTGGAACCGTTCAAAGAACTTCAAAGAACACAACGCGACTTGGGAGGAGAGGATGGTGCGGCAATCACAGGAGCGGCGCGGGTGATACAATGGAGTTCAGCACTTTGAAAAATTGAGCTATTCTCAACATCATCGACAAAACACACAGAATACACACGCACACGTGTACACGCCGACACACGCGTACACGCTCACACAAGATCAACACACACGTGTACACGCTGACACATGCACGCGGACCTTGCTGGCGAGCTTGAGCGCGTCGATCTGGTCGCGCTGCGTGGCGAGCGTGTCGTTGACGCTGCACAGGTGATCGCTCATCATGCTCAACTGGTCCTCGTAGCTCCGCTTGGTGGTGGCGAGCTCGTCCTGCACAACAACAACAGCCGCTATTTGCCACAAAGCGGTAGTGACGTCACCACCGCGCTTGTGCCAGGTTAGATGCACCTTGAGGCTACGGAGGGGCATTTGCCAGGCTAAGGGTAATTTGAAGTCAGGAGGCAGGCGCTTAAATGTCACTGATTAACGTACTAGAGCCTTTGGAAAATGCACAAAATAATCTTGCAACTTATAACGTGCAAAATATTTCACAGACCTCAGTGACTGACTCTCAGGCGCGTGTCTGTGCCAGCGTGCGTGTGGGGAGCGTTGGTTAAGTGGTGAGCACGCTGGGTTACAATCCTGGCGACCCAAGTTCGAATCCATCTCACGGCCAACACCAGTGACGATTTTCTGAACCGGTCATGGGCCTCCCCTAGGTCGACTCAACCTCAAATGAGTACCTTATGTAGTGTGTAAAAATTGCCACTAGGGCGACAAAGGCGGCCGGGCGTGGTGCTGGTCACCCACCTCCTCGTGCGCTGTGTCGACCTTCATAGGTGTTCGCTAAAGGCACTTGACCCTACAGTCTGTTAAGGCTAGGTGGGGAATCTTTGTCTTTAACTTTGTGTTTCATGCACACGGTGCTCTCCTCTATGTTGTGCGCATTGCTCCTTTGCCTCTAATTCGTGCTGGAAGGTACCTGTTGCCAACTATCTAGCAGCATCTTTCATACGCCTCAACCAGAGATAGATCGTGACACTGCCGGAAGCAGTCACGGTCGAGTGCAGGTCCTCCTGTGCCGCATCAGCAATCAGTTTCTAGTCCTTTCCGTGCCCGTGTAGCCCCCATGACCGTTGCCTTGGAATGCAGAGCACCAACACTGACGCAAGTTAAACACTAGTGTTGAAACAACCCGTGATGAACCAGGCACCTACCCTGCTCGGCTAATGCCCTGCCTGCCAGGTGAGTGTGTCAACGCTCCGGTGCCACCGCGGTGAGCGAGGGGCCCGGTGGCATAAATGCAGGCAGCTCAATCTGAAGAGATAGGGATTTCACTAACCTTGCTGACGTCCACTCAGCATTTACAGAGAGAAATTACGTAATTAAGGACACAAGTGTCACCCGTTTGAAGCAGTGATGCACTCTGAACGTGGCTGGATGTTCAGGGTGTGTTGTTTTAGGCAGTGTTGAGACCGCTATATAATTTTGCAAGTGCTAGGATGTTTATTGCAGGACCCTCACATTGATTCACGATAATACCAGCCATACGGGTTTATTGACGCATCTCACCTGCAGGCTGCTGAGGTTCGAGCTTGCCGTGTAAAGTTCGTTCTGAAGTTGCTGCCGCGCCTTCTCTGCCAAACGGAGTCGTTTGCTGAGAGCACGGCACTGCACACGCACAAAGACAAAGATCCCCCGTATAGGCTTAACAGACTGTACGGTCAAGTGCGCAGATGTTAGCACTGTGCTACCCAATACAAGCAAATGCCGGAGCGGTAAACCGGTCCGGCATTTGCTTGTGTTGAACCAACGCTGCTGAAATGATGCACTCCCAAAAGGCTGTAGGGGGCTGACGGGTTAATTTTTTAAAATCCTTTATTTGTTTTGGTGGAAAGACAGAGATCTACCCCCGCGAGCCTCACCTCTGCATGGAAATGCACAGCCCTGCTGTCTGCCTGCTGCAGCTGGGAGGCGAGCTGCGTGACGCGTGCCGTGTAGTGGCGCTTGATCAGCTGCTCGCGCCCGTCCTCCACCAGCGACTTGGGGGAACACACGGGCGGCACTTCATCATTTGGACACATTGGTGTTGTGGTGGTTGCTCTTCAAAGCTGTTCTTTCGGGATAGCCGTGTCGAGCACTCTCCTCTCTCTCTCACGAAGTTTTGCCTCCCACGTTGGAAGCAACAAAGATACCCCCCGTTTAGCCTTAACAGACTATAGGGTCACATGCCGTTAGCGAGCACCTATGAAGGCCGACACGGCACACGAGGAGGTGGGTGACCAGCACCATGCCTGGCCGCCATTGTCTCCCTAGTGGCAATGTTTACACACCGCACTAGGTACCCAAAACAACACAACCACGTACAAGGCACTTACCGGTTCCTCTGCGTCTGAGCTGGACAACCTACCGAGCTGTGAAGACAGAGACAACGTCCAGTATTATGGGTCTCACTTTACAAAGGTTTCACATTACGATACGTGTTCTAGAACGGATTAATATCGTAAAGCGAGGAACCGCCGTACAGATCTCTCCTACACCTATATTTACCCTTTACACGCATCACATCTGCGGCTCACATTATTTTGCTGCTTCTGCTGCAATCTGCTCGACACACTCACTGGAGCGCCGCCGCCGTCGTGCCGTGCCACCGCGTGCCGCCCGTCCCCGTCCTCCACTATCGCCTCCCCGTCGCCACCGTCACCACCGTCGCCGGCGCGGCTCAGCGCCACGTTCAGACGCGTCTCCAGCTGGTAGCAGCGCGCCGTCTCTTTCTCGAGTCGCGCCTGCGCCAGCTGCGTCTCCAGCAGCCAGTGCTCCTTCTCCTGCTCCAGCCGCAGCAGCTTCTCCTGGGCCTGCAGCACCTGCAGCAGTGGCGGTGGGACGGGCACAGCCGGGATTAGTACCGATGCAGCCTCGCACGTGCACAGCAAAGACAGCCGGGGAAACGGCACATGGCTCAGCAAGCAGGACGTAGCTTCACGGCACATGTAACAGCTACCAGCGCAGCATCTGCTAGGGTATATTGAGTTTATTTAGTCATAATAATAGTAGTTTATAACGTGCCGCGCAAATTTCCACGCCTGGTCACGGACGAGACACGGATACGGAGGCGTAGAGAGGAAACCGCAGAGGGGGGGAGGCAGCCAGGCGGTCAGCCGGCGCCAACCTGCCAGACACTGCTTTCCTATATATTATGATGTTATCGGCAAATTAATGAGAGTTTTTTAGTTGTGGGAGGAAACCAGAGAACCCGGAGTAAACCCACACAGAACAGGGGGAGAAACACATAAACTCCGCACAGAAAGGTGCCCCAGGTGGGAATCGAATTGCCTCGGCCAGGATTTTCTTTTTGTCGGGCGCAGGTGTTACCACCGCGCCACCCTGCTGCCCTTTTGCATAGATGGTTCCTTCTAGCCGGATGCCCAGTTTTGTTACAAGGGAGATCCGTGGGGCACAAGCTCGGCAGTAGCAAAAACAATATTTCAGAGAATGCAGACAGGGTCCTTAAGGAATATTGGACAACTATCAAATGAGATATCTAACGGTCATAAGTGAAACACACGTGAATACAAAAATAACAGTGCAAGTATAATGTGAGAGCAAAAGGTGCCAGAAAAAGGTTAGGTGCAAGTAAACTAATTAGCTGCTGCCCCACTCACGCTCACCCATATCGTAACACGTATCGTAAAGTGAAATTTGATCGTAATGTGATACTAACAATCTTATACAGCGTATATAGTAAAGTTTATTGTTATTATTGTTAATATCGTAATGTGATACTAACAATCTTATAGAGCGTATATCGTAAAGTGATTTCATCGTATTGTGAGGCCATCGTAAAGCGAGGGATCGCTTTAGTGGCCGTGAAGTGAGCGCTGTGTGGTGGTGAGTGCGGAGCGAGTGATGTCACCTGTTGCGCCAGTCCTTCCCGGCTCTCGGTGGAGCTCAGCAGCACAGCTTGGTTTGCCAGAGCCTCTTCATAAGGCACAGAGTCCGGGCGCGGCTACAAAGACAAACATCCCCGTAAAGCCTTAACAGACTGTAGGGGCAAGTGCCGTTAACGAGTAGCACCTATGGAGGTCGACACGGCACACGAGGAGGTGGGTGGCCAGCACCACGCCCGACCGCCTTTGTCTCCCTAGTCTTGATGTTTACATATCGCACCAGGTACTCATTAGAGGCCGAGTCGACCTAGGGGAGGTCCAGGACTTGTTCAGATAACCATCACTGGTGCTGATCGTCGTATCATTTGCTAACCGCTAAACACACGCGCACACACATGGACACCAACAAAGACAAAGATCCGCCTCCGTATAGTCTTAACAGACTGTCGGGTCTCTCTGAGTGGAGCGAGCGAGCAGTTTCACCGAGTCGAGCGAGCAGTCTTGTTGTGCGAGGAGCGCGTGGTGCGAGTGGCTGACTGCTCTGTGGAGGAGGTCACCTGTGTCAAGGTACACACCCGTGTGATGGTACACCCGTGTGATGGTACACCCGTGTGATGGTACACACCTGTGTGATGCTACACATGTACTGTGCCGCTTTCCGCCGGTATTTGGCGACGCAGCGTGCCGCCTCGGTGCCACCCGCCGCCCCCCGCCGTCCGAAGCCCGGGCTTGGAGCCACGGACAGGAAGGCCAGGCTGCCGGCGAAAAACTCGGCAATCTGCTCGGCACAGCACAACATCCCAGGGCACCCGATAAATCCTCTATTACCCCGAGCGCATCGATCGCATCCAGTGCAAATCTCCACAACCCTAAAATAGTACATTGACGATGCATCTGACGTGCGAGGCGAAACGTCGCGAAGGAGATGGAGGGAGTGCTTGACATGGCTATCCCGAAAGAGCAGCTTTGCAAAGTGATTCTCACTCATCGAGCTGTAAAAACCAGCTCGCTGTATGAGTATTGCTCTCCAAAGGGGGAAGCACGGGTTCACATATAATTCTCCACCGATGTTAGCAATATATATATGCATATATATATCTTAATTATAATTTATAACGCGTGGCACATATTAATTCAATGTCGAAAGTATTAATTAGAAGAGAGAGGGAGGAAACCGCAGAGGTGGGGGAGGGGGGAAGGTTTGCCGGCACCAACATTTTGCCACACACTGCGTCCTGTATATTATGATGTTATGAGCCAATCAATTAATGAGTGTTTTTTTTTTGTTTTGGGAGGAAATCGGAAAACCCGAAGGAAACACACTCAGAACATTGAGAGAGAACACGGGAATCGAACCGTCTCAGGCAGGACTTTCCTTCTGTGAGGCGCAGTTATTATTCCGTTAGCTCACCAGTTAAGTTTCAAAACGATTCTAACAAATGTAGCAACTTGATTAATTTGGTAAAATTACGTGGCCAAACCAAAAGTTCAACGACGAATCAAATTAGCTGCGAAAACCTACGTGTTAGGTTCGTCATCCGACATTATACCACCTCACAGTCCACCACCATCCACCCTACAGTGCTGCCCGCGGTATGTGTGCGAGGCCATGACAGAGCTCGGCGGGCGTACCTTGCCCGTGGTGCATGTCAGGGCGATGAGGGAGGAGAGCAGACACTCGTTGGTGGAGCGCAGCTTGTGGCTGGAGGTGGGCAGCTCCTGCTCCAAGCTCACCTTGGCGCCGTAGTCCTTGGAAAGGCCTGTGTGTGCGGCGCGGTGCGGGCACACAGCGGACGTCAGCGCAGACGGCAGCGCGCATTAAACCCCACACGCGAGGCACTGTTATCTCGTAGCTACACAGCCACACCGTGGCCCGTGAGATCTTCCACAGGGTGGCGCAGCGGTAACATCTGCGCCTTTCCGTGTGACGTTTGTGTGTTCTCTCCCCCCTGTTCTGCGTGGGTTTCCTCTGGGTTCTCCGGTTTCATCCCTCAACTAAAAAACAGGAATTAATTAATTGGCCGATAAAATCACAATATATAGAAAAGCAGTGTCTAGCGGGTTGGCGACGGCTGACCGCCTGGCTGACTCCCCCCTCTCTGCAGGTTTCCTCGCTACACCTCCGTATCTCGTCCATGACCAGGCGTAGAGTTTTGCGCGCGGTATAAAAATTGTACTATTATCATTAAAAGTTTGAAATGAGTGTGGTGCTTGACGCAGGCTTGCGCGTGACCGCGCGCGGTACGCTAACGTGCGACGCGGTGCGGTGAGCGAAGCGTCGCGCTCTCACCCTAGACGCGGTATAAAAATTGTACTATTATCATTAAAAGTTTGAAATGAGTCTGGTGCTTCACGCAGGCTTGCGCGTGACCGCGCGCGGTACGCTAACGCGCGACGCGGTGCGGCGGTGAGCAAAGCGTCGCGCTCTCACCCTGGACGGCGCCGTGCAGGCCGTGCAGCGCGGCCGCCAGCTGCGCGTGCACCGCCCCGTGGTTGTCGGGGTGCACCGCCTGACACTCGCTCCCTAAGTGTGGGGGGCGACAAGCGGCATTGAACGGCCGACCCGTTGAACGTAGAGGTCGCGAGTGCATTGAACGAAACAGTGCGACGAGGCGTGTGTGGGGGCGGGTGGACAGGAGGAGGAGGGGGGGCGTGGAGAGAAGGAGGGGGGCGCTACCGGGCAGGGTGAGCGCCACCACGTAGGTGCTGATGCGGGAGAATGCGGCGGTCACGGCGCTCACGTCCTGCTCCAGCGCGCCATTGTAGGTGCGCAGCTCGTCGGCGCACAGGGGCGAACGCGACTCCTCCTGCAGGCTGCGTCGCCGACACACGCACAGCGCAGCCACGCCCATTGGCACACAGCAATTAGATATTACACTTCAATTGAAGAAAAAAGTTGCACGCATAAATGCAAGTTTTTCTCGAAAACAAATGAAATCACAATTGTAGTGATGTAGGTTTTCACGCCTCAATTCATGATGGTTGCTCTTCAGAGCTGTTCTTTCGGGATAGCCGCGTCACTAAGTGCTCTCCGTCTCTCCCTCGCGACGTTTCGCCTCCCATGTTGGAGGCATCCTCAGGCGTTAGTTTGACGCCTGAGAATGCTTACAACGTGGGAGGCGAAACATCGCGAGGGAAAGAGCAAGAGCGCTCGACACTACTATTCCAAAAAAACAGCTCTGGAGAGAAACCATCGTGAATTCACAATTGCCAAATAGTGGTTCTTAACAACTCATTTTAACGACATGAAATCGATGCTAACTTTTCACGTGGTGCAATGTAATTCCCTGTGGAATCAAAAGTTACACTAGCCTCGTCTCTTGCGCTCTCGCCTAGTCGAACAAAATTACCTCGAACTTGAAACCTTGTATGAGGGGTAACGTGTATAATAAATGTGAAATGCCGCAAACTATGGAATTGCATCTAAAGCCGGAGATGTCTTACCTCTCCAGCTGATAGGGCAGGAGCTTGGACAGGTACGACACGTAGTGACAGAGGCTGTCACAGAACGGCGCCAGTGACACGACAGTCTCCTGCAACAGACAAGGATCCCGGGCAGCCATGTTACCGCTGCAGTAATGCCGTGAGTGAGTGCCTAATTAAGGCTGGCAACACCGATGAGAGGACAGAGTGGATAGCAGCATGCAGCTCTGATCTCTTTTGTTGTCGGCTATAGTAAACACCGCACAGAGATGACTCATTTTAGGCCGAGTTGACTGAGCAGAGGCCCAGGTATTGTAATGATAGTTGCTCTTCAGAGCGTTCTAGTGTGTCTGTGCAAATTGACCAGAGTTATATAGTCTTGTGTCCACGTGGCACAAGCGGGTTGGGGGGATCCTTTGACCCTTTGATCACTGTTCGAAACTAAGGGGTTCCTATCAACATTGCTATCCTGAAGCAACAGCTCTGAAGAGCAAAAATCATCAATCGAGGCATGGAATTCGCGCCCGTTAGAAATTGTATCATCATGAATCCCGGCTCGGGTGCCTTTCTGTGTGGAGTTAGCATGTTCTCCCCGTGTCTGCGTGGGTTTTCGCCGGGCACTCCGGTTTCCTCCCACAGTCCAAAGACATGCTGCTGCATAGGTTAATTGGCCTGCTGAATAAATTGCCCCTGGTGCACTTTGATGGACTGGCGTCACATCCTGGGTATAGCCCTGCTTGCGCCCTGTGTCTGCCGGGATAGACTCCGGCTCACCGCAACCCTGTACAGGATTAAGTGGTTGCTGGAAGTGATGATGACTATGATGACACGGTAGTGGGGTGTCTCCCACGACGTGGTGCAACCACGGCCGTGTTGGCGTGTGCCCGGCGGGGCCGGCGGTACCAGCGTCGTGACGGCCTCCCCGCTCACGCTGTCGTGCAGCTGCTGCATGCCTTGCTCCAGAGGACGCACGAACGACGCATTCTCGTGCAGGAATTGGCTAAACTGCAGCGAGAAAACAGACGGACGGTTAGCATTGGCGTTTACAACATTCCCTCCGGACGACTCCGGCCACTGTGCTCTTCAGTTGGTCTGGATCAGCCGGCTAACTCTAGTCACGCGATACAATCGACAGTTTTGGGTCAGGTCACGTACTGATCGGGACAAATCTGTTGCAAAAACCTCCACCACCCAAGTAAACAAAACAAGTGCTGTGTCTCTCCCTCGCGACGTTTTGCCTCCGCCTGAGAGGCGAAACGTCGCCGGGGAGAGCGCTCACCGACACGGATATCCTGAAAGAACAGCTCTGAAGAGCGACGATCATGAAACGAGCCGTGAAAACCTACAGCAGTACATAACAAATTACTATTGTTTGATTCCACCAGCAAATTGTGATGTGAGGAGACGGTGGGATTGTGAGTAGCGCCACCTTCTGGTTGACGGGCGACACCGCGTGCGTGGAGGCGTCCAGCGGGTACACGAGGCAGCGCTGCTCCGTGTACGTGTGGAAGTTGAGCAGCGCCGACACGAGGTCCTGCACCAGCGCCAGCGCCTGGCCCACCAGCTCACGCGCATGGAGCTACACACGCGACAACGACTTACAACCACACGCAACACAAATATGCCCCCTATAGCCTTAACAGAATGTTAAATGCTGTTAGCAAGTACCTATGAAGGCTATTACGCCAAACAAAATGATGGTGACACTAGCACCACACTTGGCCGCCGTTATCTCCCCAGTGATGACGTTTGCACATCAACCAAAGGGAATGCCACCTTTGGATGAAGATATACAGCAGGTGTAGTAAGTGAAGCACATGTACTCCTTGGCTGAAAACGTGCATCGTGTGCAACACAGGGCCCCACGGCTGGAGAAGTTCAGAAGGTGTAGTACAGACAGGATATGTGCAGCAAAAACGACCGTCGTCCACCAGTCACCACAGCGCCCGAAAGAACAGCCATTGAGAATAATTCTCACGCATCGAGCCGTGAAACCAAACATTATGACGTATATAGACAACATACCTGATGTGCTCGGTCGTAGGCTGGGACATTCAGGGTGTTGAACTCGGGTATGCCTGGGGATCAACAACGGGAAAAATCTCTATTAGCATACTATCAATAATCATTATTACTTTAACAGACACAGTTCCTGTTAAGCCAAACTGGTGGGTTTGATTCCAGGCTCGGGTACTTTGCGAGTTTGCATTTTTTCCCCGTGCGCACGTAGGTTTTCGCCGGGTACACTGGTTTTCTTCCACAGTCCAAATACATGCTGCCGCCTAAGTTAATTGTCCTGACTAAATAGCTCAAGGGCGCCTTCCAGCTTACTTTTTTTTTTAGGACTGACACTGTGCCATGTCACCTCCCCATGTCATTACTCTAAGAGCACACTTGGGATGCATTAGATGACATGTGGGATGCATTTGATGGAAAGGGCAGAACAGTGAAGCTCAAGCTTAAGTTACTGGTGTCGTTGAAGGGGACGTGCTCTTGGATGATGACGGTGGCCTCTTCCAGACGCCCACCCAGGTCAACACGTACCTCCTGCAGCTGCTGCTGACTGCACACGCACACATATATACACACACAGATCCATCAATCCATCGTCAGAAACCGCTTAATCCCGTACAGGGTCACGGTCCCATAGAGCCATCGCCATATACATTTACACAGATATACTGACACAGTTACAAACACAAAGATCCAGCGTATAGCCTTAACAAACTGTAGGGTCAAGTGTTGTTAGTAACTATAAAGGCCAGCACGGCACAAGAGGGGGTGGGTGGCCTGCACCACACCAGCCCCCTAGTGGAGATGTTTACACGCCGCACTAGATACTCATTTGAGGCTGAGTCGACCTAGGGGAGTCCTAGGACCGGTTCAGAAAATCGTCACTGGTGTTGGCCGTGAGCGGGATTCGAACTCGGGTGGCCAGGTTTATAGCCCAGCATAGCGCTAACCACTGCGCCACCGTTCCCCACACACACACAAAGAGGGGACCACACACGCACGCACAGAGCAGCACGCACGTTCACACCAACGCAGTGGCGTGCAAAGAGGGGGGCAAAGGGGGTTACGGCCCCGGGCATCCATTTCAGGGGGGCATCCAATCAAAGAGTGAAATTAAACAGTTTCACAAGCTGGTGTGAATGTGGATCCGTGTTTTAATAATCGAGACCAGAGTAGAGAACCTGATACATGTAAATACTGTGCGTAATGCTAATTAACTCTTTCAGTGCCCTGTCGACGCCGATCGACATTATTTTTCATCATCCACTGTGCCCTGCCAACGACCGTCGACACGTTATAGTACTGCCTTACAACTCATTTTATGAATGAATGATAGTTCCCAAAGTTGTCTTCATTTCTCACATTTCTCAGTACTAGGACCTATACTTGAGTTTTGGGGGCATACAATCTACACTAACGACCAGCCAATGGACCAGAATACTGAACGGTTCATCTATGCCGACGACCTCTGTGTAACATCCCAAGAGAGTACGTTTGAAGCA